>JAMZEH010000017.1:17735000-18005000 GCA_024699665.1 Ostrea denselamellosa
CAAATGAACAATTTTTTTTTTCACTTTTAATAGAGGAAATCACCTTATGTTCTGACTTCATGTTTTTCATAAATGAAAATATTACACAGAGGTCCATGAGCTACATTGCTCACCTGACCATGTGAAGTGTTCTATGCAGCTGGATATATATTCCTGTTTTAATCTGTGATCTCTTCAATGTGAATGTTATGGTGTATAAAGTAAATGACAATCTATAGGATACATGAAGCGTGCAGATATTGTACCTTGTGTTTTATAGGAAGATCTGAACCTATTATAACCCCATCCTGGACCTCAATCTTATTAACTAGATTTGTATATTCTGCTCCTCTACAATAAACATCTTTGTGTACTGAATGTACATGTAGGTGAGTAGATCAAAAGATCTAATTTTAATTGGATCGTCTTGGTCCTGGGAGTCACTGTTTGAACAAAGCAGAATCTATACTACTGAGAAAACTTTCATGTAAAATTTGGCTTTTTTTTTGGCTCAGTGGCCCTTCATTTGGACAAACTAAAACCCTCAGGTAGACTCAAGCCAAATATCCACATCTTACAGTTACGAAGTTCTGGAGTGTGATAGACAGATACACAGGACAAACAGCAGATGAAGAAGTCTCCAGTGTCACTAGGTTTTTCAGGTGATCTCTCCAAATAACCACAATCTGATGGAACACTTTAAATCTTGATTTCCTCCAAATATAATACTACGCATGACTGACCTTCTCTAGGAATTTCCGGCTGGCTAGGTGAAAGGTCTCGTTTGGTCGGTAGAACCAGTTGCCATGAAGCTGTTGTTGTGCGTTACTGTCTGTGTACATCTTCTCGATACACATGATGTGGGGTTCCAATCCTTTCTCCCTATGTCATGAATTACATATAATCAAACCATACATACATACACATACCAAGTAAAAGAACAGCCACCCTACCATTGAACTCAATACTGGAAAATTTCAAAAATTTATTAACCAGTAAAACTGACTCCCAAAATCTGAACCGATTTCTACAATTTGCAGCTGGTACATGGAGTTTCAGTTTTTACAGTAACTGTTGCCATTGTTACTTTGGTTCTATGTACTGTTACTATGGTTACCTTGGTTCTATGTAGACAAAGTCGCCCACTCGGAACGTCTCGTCCTTGTACTTGAAGCAGTCCTCTCCATTCTTCTCTGTCTGTTTAGTGGAAATAGATATACAAATTTAAAATTCTCTTTCTGTCTGTTTAGTGGAAATAGATATACAAATTTAAAATTCTCTTTGTCTGTTTAGTGGAAATAAATCTACATATTTAAAATTCTCTTTCTCTGTCTGTTTAGTGGAAATAAATCTACATATTTAAAATTCTCTTTCTCTGTTTAGTGGAAATAGATGTACAAATTTAAAATTCTCTTTCTCTGTCTGTTTAGTGGAAATAAATCTACATATTTAAAATTCTCTTTCTCTGTTTAGTGGAAATAGATGTACAAATTTAAAATTCCCTTTCTGTTTAGTGGAAATAGATGTACAAATTTAAAATTCCCTTTCTGTTTAGTGGAAATAGATGTACAAATTTAAAATTCCCATTCTGTTTAGTGGAAATAGATGTACAAATTTAAAATTCCCATTCTGTTTAGTGGAAATAGATATACAAATTTAAAATTCCCATTCTGTTTAGTAGAAATAGATATACAAATTTAAAATTCTCTTTCTCTGTTTAGTGGAAATTGATGTACAAATTTAAAATTCTCTTTCTTTGTTTAGTGGAAATAGATGTACAAATTTAAAATTCTCTTTCTCTGTTTAGTGGAAATAGATGTACAAATTTAAAATTCTCTTTCTCTGTTTAGTGGAAATAGATGTACAAATTTAAAGTTCCCATTCTGTTTAGTGGAAATAGATGTACAAATTTAAAATTCTCTTTCTCTGTTTAGTGGAAATAGATGTACAAATTTAAAATTCTCTTTCTCTGTTTAGTGGAAATAGATGTACAAATTTAAAATTCTCTTTCTCTGTTTAGTGGAAATAGATGTACAAATTTAAAATTCTCTTTCTCTGTTTAGTGGAAATAGATGTACAAATTTAAAATTCTCTTTCTCTGTTTAGTGGAAATAGATGTACAAATTTAAAGTTCCCTTTCTGTTTAGTGGAAATAGATGTACAAATTTAAAGTTCCCATTCTGTTTAGTGGAAATAGATGTACAAATTTAAAATTCTCTTTCTCTGTTTAGTGGAAATTGATGTACAAATTTAAAATTCTCTTTCTCTGTTTAGTGGAAATAGATGTACAAATTTAAAGTTCCCATTCTGTTTAGTGGAAATAGATGTACAAATTTAAAATTCCCATTCTGTTTAGTGGAAATAGATGTACAAATATAAAATTTTCTTTGTCTGTCAACAGTCCCTGTGGTTTTGTTAAGCCAGATTCTTTACTACTATTTCCCCTCCAGTATAACATATATAATCTAAATCAAGAATTTATCCCACAGAAAACAGTTATTTACACAACTAGAACAGGCTCCACACCTAAATATGCACACATCCAAAATCCAGGATCCACATCACAGCCAGAATCTTGGATCCACTCATGAACATACCTAATACTTAAAAGATGAGAACCTTAGATCCACCACTAATGTATCATACTTACACAGCCAGAATCTAGGATCCGCTCCTCAGACTCCCGTTTTGATTGTTTGTCTTCATCTTCTTTCTGTTCCTGTTCAAACTTGGACTGCTTTTCAAATTCTAGAGCAGCAGTCAGGTGTTTCTCCTGATAGCTAAGTGCAGGGGTCAAAAGTCGCTCACCATTCCTACAAATCTCATCTCGCTTCTTAATGAAAAACATCTGCATCTCCACTGCATCTTCGTAGAGCTGGTAATGATTGAGAGTGAGAGCATAACTACAGTTAATGAATGACATACTACTTATCAAAGTTCACTGTTTGGCTCAATCTGTTTACTACGGTATGAATGCATGGTTCTACATGGTTTCCTATCATCAAGCTTCTTATTTTTCTTATATTAAGACTTTTAGCAACATTCAATTCAAATTCCAATCCCAACTGAAATAAATTCATAAAACACACAAGAATTTGAGAGACCCAAAAATAAGCCACACATATTTTTATTTTGTCAGATTTATTGTGTAACTGTTTGGGGAATTTTTAGTTTTTCAGATTTATTGTGTAACTGTTTGGGGAATTTTTAGGGTTTTTTTTTTTTTTAGATTTATTGTGTTACTGTTTGGGGAATTAGTTAGATTTATTGTGAGTGTACGTATTTGGGGAATTTTCAAAAGTAATACTGGAAAAGAACACTCTTTCACGATTAGCATGGAGCTGAACACCAGCCCCCAATGGACCTTAAAAAATACTCTGTAACTATGAACATGAAGCTGAGACTGTGTAAAATTGACTGGCATTCAAGTTTCCTAAATCAGCTGGTCTGCACTTGCTACCCTATACTCCAACAACCCTTCATACGGATCCCATCAATCAAGAGTTGTAATGACCAAATAATTTAAATGAACTTCTGCATGGACATTCAGAATGTGTCAATCCAATAGACCCCGTACATACTGTAAAGTGTAGAGGACATAAAAACTGGTCCAAAAAATTACAAGGACTCCAAGCAAATTATTGGTTTTAACATTTAAGCTCCATCCTGATTTATATAAATATGTGTTTAATAAGCTTGAATAAATTTGTTACTGAAAATACTTCCAATATGATACATTTATTTCAACATTAATCCTGATATAAAGTAAAACTGATCTCCTTTTGGTTGGTCCGCTTACCTGCGAGTCTGTCCTACTGAGTCTGCGAGCACGCTCAAACACATTAAACATGTCTTCCTGGAACCTGTCCATCCTAACATAGCGAGCCTGGAACAGACAGAGAGCTCATTAAGAATTATAACGAGTATGTAACACACAGAGAGCTCATTATCAATTATAATGAGCCTGGAACATACAGAGTGCTCATTATCAATTATAACGAGTCTATAACACACAGAGAGCTCATTATCAATTATAATGAGTCTGTATCACACAGAGAGCTCATTATCAATCATAATGAGTCTGTATCACACAGAGAGCTCATTATCAATTATAATGAGTCTGTATCAGATAGAAAGCTCATTATCAATTATAATGAGTCTGTAACACACAGAGAGCTCATTATCAATTATAACGAGTCTGTAACACACACAGAGCTCATTATCAATTATAATGAGTCTATAACACACACAGAGCTCATTATCAATTATAATGAGTCTGTATCAGATAGAAAGCTCATTATCAATTATAATGAGTCTGGAACAGACAGAGAGCTCATTATCAATTATAACGAGTCTGTAACAGACAGAGAGCTCATTATCAATTATAACGAGTCTGTAACAGACAGGGAGCTCATTATAATAAATATTAAGTGTTAAGTCAATGAGTTTTTTTCTGGACTAAAATGAAATGTATCTCACTGACTTAGGAACTGTGGACTAGTCATTTTCCCATTCATCTTCCACTTACCTTTTCAACATTTCTTTTAATCTGATCAAAGGACAATGGCTTCCTACAATTCAGAAGTTCACAAGCATTACTTTGCAGGAAATATGTGTTTGCAGACTGAAGATATAATTTAAAAATAAAGTCCACCACCATGACACATGATACACCAATCAGATGTTTATTCATTAAAATGCACAATACAAAATCATGTCAATCTTACTTGGTACAAAGACTGCACCAATATTGTTGCTTAAAGGTCTGAGGTAAAATCAAGATCATTCTTTGTAATGTATCTATTGTACATTTCATTCGACTTTCTCTGCTGTATTTATTTTTAGAATGCTCTTATCTATGATGCAATGGGTTAGCCTGCATCTAATCAGATGCAGACAAACTGCATTACAGGATTTCTTTGTTTATATGGAATTCTCTGCGTAGTTCACATAGTTTCTATATGTTATTGAAAGGAAATGATCAAAGATTTAATTAAGAATCAAGATACCGACACAAAGATTACAAGCAGGGAGTAAAGTTTATTTGGCCATACAGCTGAACATTCAGCTTAGATTATTACTTCTAACGGACAAGTGAACTCTGACTCAGAGATCCATTCCAATGAGACAAGTTCTCTCTCTGTAGAGTGACATGTTTTTTCTGTCTGTAGAGTGACGTGTTTTTTCTGTCTGTAGAGTGACATGTTTTTTCTGTCTGTAGAGTGACATGTTTTTTCTGTCTGTAGAGTGACATGTTTTTTCTGTCTGTAGAGTGACATGTTTTTTCTGTCTGTAGAGTGACATGTTTTTTCTGTCTGTAGAGTGACATGTTTTTTCTGTCTGTAGAGTGATATGTTTTTTCTGTCTGTAGAGTGACATGTTTTTTCTGTCTGTAGAGTGATATGTTTTTTCTGTCTGTAGAGTGATATGTTATTTCTGTCTGTAGAGTGATGTGTTTTTTATCTCTGTATAGTGACATGTTTTCTCTCTCTGTAGAGTGACATGTTTTTTTGTCTGTAGAGTGACATGTTTTTTCTCTCTGTATAGTGATGTGTTTTTTCTCTCTGTAGAATGTCGTGTTTTTTTGTCTCTGTATAGTGATGTGTTTTTTCTGTCTGTACAGTGTCGTGTTTTTTCTCTCTGTAGAGTGACGTGTTTTCTCTCTCTGTAGAGTGACGTGTTTTTTCTTTCCGTAGAGTGACGTGTTTTCTCTGTCTGTACAGTGACGTGTTTTCTCTGTAGAGTGATGTCTTTTTTCTGTCTGTATAGTGACGTGTTTTTTTCTCTCTGTAGAGTGACATGTTTTTTCTGTCTATAGAGTGACGTGTTTTTCCTATCTGTAGAGTGACATGTTATTTTAATTCTGTGCAATGCAATTGACAAACACATAAGAACAGAATTACAGGCATGTGCGTGTGTGTGTGCCCGTGTGTGCATGTGTTTGTGTGGGAAAACTCCTATGGACCAAGTCCCTTTGAGATGGCAAACAACAAAACAGTTAGGTTACATACTCTTTCTTCTTTGAGGTTTCTAAATCTTCATCTGGGTCTCTTTCTGGTAGTTCTGCAAATGAGTCGCTATAGCAACGACCCTCTTCATCCTAGAAAAAAAAAAGAAGTTACGTATCTCATAATAACATCTGACGAGTTTATTTTCTGGCTTGCAGGAGGCATGAGATATTTACCAGTTTAAAGATACTTTATGTTTACAGGTTTGTGTTGAATTGTGTGGATTGCTTGATTGGCCACAACATGGATCTATGCCTATATAATCTGATGATTAAATATAGTTAACAAGAGCTCTGCACGGTGGGACATATCCCCAGCAACGAGTGCCTACAAGCTTTTTCTATGAAGTCCTTGACCTTTGACCCCAAAATCCACAGGGTTCTTCCTCTCTTGATAACAGAGCTACATGTGAAGTATTAAAAAAAAAATGGAGCAGGAAATATGACCTGTAGAGTGTCTTCAAGCTCGGTGTTACATACACATTCACACACTCTGCACACAAACCTGTCGCAATAAATTGTGAGTGGATAATAATTTGGTCATCAGAAGCATACCTGGTGATTATATGTAGATATAAATAGATTTGTCATCATCTCCATCACTAAGGCTCGGACATCTGGGACGTCATTTGTTCCGTCATCAGTCAGTTCCATTTTCTTTTCAAGGACAAGGCGCTGTAACGTCAGCGCATCCTAAGAGCAGGCCAACAAAAGGCAATATTACTGACAGACAGATATATGGGCAGTATTAAAAACAGAACATGAGGCAATATTACCGACAGATAGATATATGGGCAGTATTAAAAACAGAACATGGGGCAATATTACTGACAGACAGATATATGGGCAGTATTAAAACAGAACATGGGGTAATATTACTGACAGACAGATATATGGGCAGTATTAAAAACAGAACATGAGGCAATATTACTGACAGATAGATATATGGGCAGTATTAAAAACAGAACATGGGGTAATATTACTGACAGACAGATATATGGGCAGTATTAAAAACAGAACATGAGGCAATATTACTGACAGATAGATATATGGGCAGTATTAAAAACAGAACATGAGGCAATATTACTGACAGACAGATATATGGGCAGTATTAAAAACAGAACATGGGGCAATATTACTGACAGACAGATATATGGGCAGTATTAAAAACAGAACATGGGGTAATATTACTGACAGATAGATATATGGGCAGTATTAAAAACAGAACATGGGGCAATATTACTGACAGACAGATATATGGGCAGTATTAAAAACAGAACATGGGGTAATATTACTGACAGACAGATATATGGGCAGTATTAAAAACAGAACATGAGGCAATATTACTGACAGATAGATATATGGGCAGTATTAAAAACAGAACATGAGGCAATATTACTGACAGATAGATATATGGGCAGTATTAAAAACAGAACATGGGGCAATATTACTGACAGACAGATATATGGGCAGTATTAAAAACAGAACATGGGGCAATATTACTGACAGATAGATATATGGGCAGTATTAAAAACAGAACATGAGGCAATATTACTGACAGATAGATATATGGGCAGTATTAAAAACAGAACATGGGGCAATATTACTGACAGACAGATATATGGGCAGTATTAAAAACAGAACATGGGGCAATATTACTGACAGACAGATATATGGGCAGTATTAAAAACAGAACATGAGGCAATATTACTGACAGATAGATATATGGGCAGTATTAAAAACAGAACATGGGGCAATATTACTGACAGACAGATATATGGGCAGTATTAAAAACAGAACATGGGGCAATATTACTGACAGACAGATATATGGGCAGTATTAAAAACAGAACATGGGGCAATATTACTGACAGACAGATATATGGGCAGTATTAAAAACAGAACATGGGGCAATATTACTGACAGACAGATATATGGGCAGTATTAAAAACAGAACATGGGGTAATATTACTGACAGACAGATATATGGGCAGTATTAAAAACAGAACATGGGGCAATATTACTGACAGACAGATATATGGGCAGTATTAAAAACAGAACATGGGGTAATATTACTGACAGACAGATATATGGGCAGTATTAAAAACAGAACATGAGGCAATATTACTGACAGATAGATATATGGGCAGTATTAAAAACAGAACATGAGGCAATATTACTGACAGAAGATGGGTAGAATGACAGATTGACAGGCAGTATGAAACAGATTGATGGATAATATAATGCAAATTATTTAATTTGTTACATAAGGTACAGCACGTTATTTAACAGTAATATGGACACAGTTAATGATGAATAACCTTGTAGATAAGGGAGTCCGGCTCATTATATTTACAAGCGTTATCAAACATCTGTACAAAATCTGCTGTCATATCTTCAATCGACTCGTACTGATTCTGCTGTATCTTGAGGAGAATCTTCTGCATGTCCACGGGTTTCTTGATGACCTCATAGTAATCGGGATAATCCTAGAAGTAACAGCAGTGTCTTAGCATTTTGTGATCTCACAAACTTTTAATCTCGAGTAAATCATAAATATTTCTATAACAGTAAAACAAATCAAAATATTAGTGAATTAATGAATTCTGAAATGGATAAAAATCTCAAAAAATTTGAATACAGCATAAACGTGTGACTTTATTAAATATGTTTAGCCACATCCATGCGAGCAAACACCAGTAAAACACATTACTCATGCCAACATAGATTACCAAGTGATTATTGACAAAATAATGTGTGAACAAGTAGAAACACATCACCATGTGAACTAAAATACATCACCTTCATATTACCCATGTGAACATTGACACAATATTCATGTGAACATTGACACAATATTCATGTGAACATAGACACATTACCCATGTGAACGTAGACACATTATTCATGTGAACATAGACACATTACCCATGTGAACATAGACACATTACCCATGTGAACGTAGACACATTACCCATGTGAATGTAGACACAATAATCATGTGAATGTAGACACATTATTCATGTGAACATTGACACAATACTCATGTGAACATAGACACATTATTCATGTGAACGTAGACACAATACTCATGTGAATGTAGACACAATACTCATGTGAATGTAGACACAATACTCATGTGAATGTAGACACATTATTCATGTGAACATAGACACATTACCCATGTGAACATAGACACATTATTCATGTGAACGTAGACACAATACTCATGTGAACGTAGACACAATACTCATGTGAATGTAGACACAATACTCATGTGAATGTAGACACATTATTCATGTGAACATAGACACATTACCCATGTGAACATAGACACATTATTCATGTGAACGTAGACACATTATTCATGTGAACATAGACACATTACCCATGTGAACATAGACACATTACCCATGTGAACATAGACACATTATTCATGTGAACGTAGACACATTATTCATGTGAACATAGACACATTACCCATGTGAACATAGACACATTATTCATGTGAACGTAGACACATTATTCATGTGAACATTGACACAATATTCATGTGATTCATGTGAACATAGACACAATACTCATGTGAACGTAGACACATTATTCATGTGAACATAGACACATTACCCATGTGAACATAGACACATTACTCATGTAAATATAGACACATTATTCATGTGAACATAATCATGATATAAATCTACAACTGTGTGCTACTCACGGTTTTCAGTGGCAGTTTCAGGAATGGTACAGCTAGCTCGCGACCTTTTGAGTCCTGGTAGTTACTGACTGCATCGTACATTTCCTGGAGTCGGACCGGTAACAGAGTCTGAGATTTGGCCTTCAGACGACTAACAAATCACAAGGACACAGATACAATAGTGGCATCATGTAATCAATTCCCAAAATATCTCATTATTCTTTAATTCTATAGCAATTTAGAATTAGCCGAGATAGTTTTATTCTCTGTTAGCCATATGCTGGTAACTAAGATTACATAAACCAAATTGTGGTCTTTCATCAGTAGTGATGCATTTAAAATATTGGTATGCAATCTAATTTCATTTTCACTTTCATTTTGTTATGTCATTGTTAACTTAGCCTTAAGATTGCTGTGGTTGCAAAAACAAATAATTATCTAGTATTGAAATTTGCGTATTATGTTCTATACATAATTGAAATCACTATCATAAATGCAAAATCAACTAAATTTCAAACAACAAAACAAAAAACAAAAACAACAAAAAAGAAAAAAACTACAGAACAGCATGCATTAACATAGTAACATTACCCCACGGGTTGGCTCCCCTTCAATACGATGCTAAAAATATCACACCAACCAGATCAACTTAGATCTATACATAATATCCATTTCTATGCCAAAGACCTAAATGCTTGACCATTCCACACATGTGTAAAAACAGTGTGTGATATTGATATATCACATGTAAAACACTGATGATATATTTGATATATCACATGTAAAACACTGATGATATATTTGATATATCACATGTACAACACTGATGATATATTTGATACATCACATGTAAAACACTGATGATATATTTGATACATCACATGTAAAACGCTGATGATATATTTGATATATCACATGTAAAACACTGATGATATATTTGATATATCTCATGCAAAACACTGATGATATATTTGATATATCACATGTAAAACACTGATGATATCTTTGATATATCACAGGTAAAACACTGATGATATATTTGATATATGGATAAATACTACATATGCAATGGTAATTTATGAGTGGGTAGCTAGAACATACAACACTCCAATCAAGGTTAGAGAGGTTCTGATAGTAGACAAGGAAGTGTTATAGTGCAGAAATTTACAATCAAGGGAAATAGTAGACAAGCTGATAATGGCAATAACACAGTTAAATATGTGTTATACAATTATATAACACATTTATATGTGTTATACAACTATGTATACAACACAGTTATATAATTATGTTGAGATCAAAGAGGTAGACAACAAGCTACATGTGTATAATGTTAACTACATAGCAACTGTCTGAAAATAAAACTGATATTTGGGTAAGTGTACATCGCAGGCAAGCCTCGCTTTCAACTCGAAACCAAAGATCACTCTCATTTGGAGACAGTAACAACATATTTTGTTTATTCTGCAACAATAAAACATTTACTGCAAAATTTTGGGGATTAACAAATTTGATTCATTATACATGTAATTTGTTATATCCAATAAATTCATGTTTTAAAGCTACAGGAAATGAGAATCACTTTACTGTAAGCGTGAATTCATTATTAGTGTTTTCACTGTAACTGTGTTTTACTGTAAGTGTGAATTCATTATAAGCATATTCACTGTAACTGTGATTTGCTGTATCAACCCAAAGAAGAAATTTACCCACTGAAAATTGCTTATTTTACAGTAAGTATCACATCAGCAATTGTCTCTGATTTTACAAGGTAAACTTTTCAAAAGGATAAACGTAATACAGTAAAATAGGACACACAGCTATATTGGGACATGAACTGAATATTACTTTGGTTTAATGACTTAGTATAGACAGTAGTTGCAGAATAAAATGATATGCATGTAAACGGTGTTTTCAGGATCTCAGCTATAAATTCAGACAAATTTGTAATTTCTTTTCCTAATTTTAAGTTTAGATAAATAATTATTATATTTTGGAAAAATAATTCGCTTAATAGAGACCTGAAAATATCATTCATGCATGATAACTCTGGCAAGATAGTAGTAATTGATAAATTACTTTTAATTCACTAATATCAGTATCATGCTACAACATTAGCAAACTCTAATGACTTTATATCATTGTTGAACATTAGCAAATAATACAAATCCTTTTTTCTGTCAGTACATCAATTAATTCTGTCGACATGTCCAGATCATTTTATGATTGAGCATTAACAGGGATCAAATATCAAAATGTAAACAAATCCTTGTCACTCTTCCCCCCCCCCCCCCTACCAATCATGACAGTCATTTCCCTAACACAATGTTCAACAAACAGTGAGGAAACCACAAAATGCAGCGAGCAGGAGAGGAACACTTACTGGTACCTTTTGCTGAGTGCCGCTCGACGAGACTCAATCACATGACAGATCTGTTTCCATTTTGTCTTCAGGACTCGTTCTAGCTGCTCTGCATCCTGATAAACCTGGGAATCCTCCTCATTATACAGACGGGCATTGTTAAAAAGTCGCTCAAAATCTGTGATGATGTGCTGTTCACTGGGGTACTGTTGTAATAAAAGCATTAAAACATTACGATTCAACATAAACAGGATCATAAGTGGCAAATTTGATCTTGTTATGCGACTCATTCATCAATGAAACCGGTATCATCTTGTTATGTGACTCATTCATCAATGAAACCGGTATCATCTTGTTATGTGACTCATTCATCAATGAAACCGATATCATCTTGTTATGCGACTCATTCATCAATGAAACCGGTATCATCTTGTTATGTGACTCATTCATCAATGAAACCGATATCATCTTGTTATGTGACTCATTCATCAATGAAACCGGTATCATCTTGTTATGCGACTCATTTCATCAATGAAACCGATATCATCTTGTTATGTGACTCATTCATCAATGAAACCGGTATCATCTTGTGATGTGACTCATTCATCAATGAAACCGGTATCATCTTGTTATGTGACTCATTCATCAATGAAACCGATATCATCTTGTTATGCGACTCATTCATCAATGAAACCGATATCATCTTATGTGACTCATTCATCAATGAAACCGATATCATCTTGTTATGCGACTCAATCATCAATGAAACCGATATCATCTTGTTATGCGACTCATTCATCAATGAACCTGATATCATCTTGTTATGCGACTCATTCATCAATGAAACCGATATCATCTTGTTATGCGACTCATTCATCAATGAACCTGATATCATCTTGTTATGTGACTCATTCATCAATGAAACCGGTATCATCTTATGCGACTCATTCATCAATGAAACCGATATCATCTTATGTGACTCATTCATCAATGAAACCGGTATCATCTTGTTATGTGACTCATTCATCAATGAAACCGATATCATCTTGTTATGCGACTCATTCATCAATGAAACTGATATCATCTTGTTATGCGACTCATTCATCAATGAAACCGATATCATCTTGTTATGCGACTCATTCATCAATGAACCTGATATCATCTTGTTATGCGACTCATTCATCAATGAAACCGGTATCATCTTACGCTACTCAATCATCAATGAACCTGATATCATCTTGTTATGCGACTCAATCATCAATGAAACCGGTATCATCTTATGCGACTCAATCATCAATGAAACCGATATCATCTTGTTATGCGACTCATTCATCAATGAAACCGGTATCATCTTGTTATGTGACTCAATCATCAATGAAACCGATATCATCTTGTTATGCGACTCATTCATCAATGAAACCGGTATCATCTTGTTGCAAGTTGTAGTTTAATTTTATTACTTATTTCTCTAGTTTGATCAAATCTGTCATCATGCCTTGTTAAATATAACCCTGTAATTATTTAGTAATGCGTCTATTGCTTTTCACAGTAATATTGTAAGGACTAAGACACGGTCAACAGTTTGTAAGGTCACTACAATTCATGAGGTAATTTCAGCACACAGGAATATTTGGCAGATTTTTCTCCAAAAAAAAAGTAGATTGAAAATGTTAGAACTATATTTTTTTGGCAACAGTTCCAGCACTCAAAGTCTACCTAAAATATAAGGATTTTGTTAGGTTGTCACACACAGGAATACTATTTATAGGGGTTTTATTTTTCAGGGTACTATCCAACACAGAAACTGAAGTGACTCACATTCATCCAGCCTACTCTGAGTTTTCTCATACCCTGAGTTTGGTCTCAACCATAGATTTATATAAAAATCACACACACTCATTATCTACCCAGAGCTTGGTCTCTGATTTGATTTCCAGCTCACCTTGTCTGCCCTGAGCTTAGCCTCAATCATGGACAGGTCGATGGGGTTTGTGATGACTTGATAATAATCTGGATAGTCACGTTTCAATGGTAGCTGCATGAATATATACCGTAGTGGTCTGCCATCTTGGTCCTACAGATAGAAGACATTTACAGTTAGAAGAAATTCACAATCACAAGAGAATCAGTAAGTGTCATGTACACTGGAATAGTGATGTACACTACAAATGACAACGTACACTGGAATAGTGATGTACACTACAAATGACAACGTACACTGGAATAGTGATGTACACTACAAATGACAACGTACACTGGAATAGTGATGTACACTACAAATGACAACGTACACTGGAATAGTGATGTACACTACAAATGACAACGTACACTGGAATAGTGATGTACACTACAAATGACGATGTACACTGGAATAGTGATGTACACTACAAATGACGACGTACACTGGAATAGTGATGTACACTACAAATGACGACGTACACTGGAATAGTGATGTACACTACAAATGACGACGTACACTGGAATAGTGATGTACACTACAAATGACGACGTACACTGGAATAGTGATGTACACTACAAATGACGACGTACACTGGAATAGTGATGTACACTACAAATGACGACGTACACTGGAATAGTGATGTACACTACAAATGACGACGTACACTGGAGTAGTGATGTACACTACAAATGACGATGTACACTGGAATAGTGATGTACACTACAAATGATGATGTACACTGCTATTCAGATCTCACTGATACACAAAGACCACAATGGATATATACACATACTCACTGTGGCTCTACACACACTCACCGTGGCATAGAACACAAATTTGTTCACAGATTCACCATGACATCAAACACAGATCTGCAGAGACTCACTGTGGCATAGAACACAGATCTGTGCACAGACTCATTGTGAAATCAAACACAGATCTGCAGAGATTCACGTGGTATAGAACACAAATCTGTACACAGACTCACCGTGGCATCAAACACAGATCTGTACATACATTCACCGTGGCATCAAACACAGATCTGTACATACACTCACCGTGGCGTCAAACACAGATCTGTATATACACTCACCGTGGCATCAAACACAGATCTGTATATACACTCACCGTGTCGTCAAACACAGATCTGTACATAACACTCACCGTGGCGTCAAACACAGATCTGTATATACACTCACCGTGTCGTCAAACACAGATCTGTACATACACTCACCGTGGCGTCGAACACAGATCTGTATATACACTCACCGTGGCGTCAAACACAGATCTGTATATACACTCACCGTGGCGTCAAACACAGATCTGTATATACACTCACCGTGTCGTCAAACACAGATCTGTATATACACTCACCGTGTCGTCAAACACAGATCTGTATATACACTCACCGTGGCGTCAAACACAGATCTGTATATACACTCACCGTGGCGTCAAACACAGATCTGTACATACACTCACCGTGGCGTCAAACACAGATCTGTACATACACTCACCGTGGCGTCAAACACAGATCTGTATATACACTCACCGTGGCGTCAAACACAGATCTGTATATACACTCACCGTGCATCAAACACAGATCTGTATATACACTCACCGTGTCGTCAAACACAGATCTGTATATACACTCACCGTGGCGTCAAACACAGATCTGTATATACACTCACCGTGGCATCAAACACAGATCTGTATATACACTCACCGTGTCGTCAAACACAGATCTGTATATACACTCACCGTGTCGTCAAACACAGATCTGTATATACACTCACCGTGGCATCGAACACAGATCTGTATATACACTCACCGTGTCGTCAAACACAGATCTGTATATACACTCACCGTGGCATCAAACACAGATCTGTACATACACTCACCGTGGCGTCAAACACAGATCTGTACAGGGTCCACAGTCTTCGTTTCATCATCTCCTCTGGTGTCGCCCGTTTGGCTCGCTTTTTGTCACTGTCAGACAGCGCAGCACCCCGCCGTTTACTAGATGAGCTTGCTTGGCTATCCTCATCGAAAAACTCACGAGAAATCTTCTAGATATAAGCAAGTCTTATTAACAACAAAACCATCTAAATATCTTCAATAGCAACAAGCCTTATTAATTGAAAACTCCTGAGAAATATATTAGACATAAACAAGTGCTAATAAACAGGAAGTGCTTTACAGAATGTTGTAGATGAACATGGACTTAACAACATTTCTAATTTCAACAACAAAATCCATAGAGCTTTTTCATCATGCTTACAGCCACGGAAACACATACGTCTAGACATAAAAGTTACCCAATTTTTCAATCCATTTCTATACATAACTCTTTAAAAAATTGGCCATAATAGAAAATGGCCTCTAGCTCACACAACCTCATTAGTCAAAAACCAAATACAGAGTCGAACATCTCATATTCAATCATCAAATGTTTACAATCTCTCTTTTCACTTAAAACTCCATTGGAAAAACCAACTGTGCATGGTGTGAAAATTTCATCATGGGGAGGGGGAAACGGCCAACCAACAAACTATTGGAATAACCAATCAAAATTATTTGAAACTAACCTAAGTAGAGGAAAAACACCTTTCATCTGTGGAGTGACAATTCCAGTAAAAGTGTTTTTAATTACAAGATATTTCTCCTTTGAAATTTGAGGTAGGAAAGCTCATGGTCGCATTTCTTGTATCCTTACAACACATTTGGTCATTAGTATGGTAGAATTTTTCATAATTTTACAACACAATTCAAGCGGACTTGGCTCTATGTAAGCGGCAATAAATGGACTTTAATGTACAGTGGCAAATGTCTGATCTGCTCTATAACTTACCATAACTGGCAGGTCAAACTGAGATGGAGACAAATCATCCAGACCCAAATCCTGACAATAGAGAACCAGCATCAAGCAACACACACCGTGTCAGTACAATGATTTAATTAAACCCACATATTTTTATCTGTTTTAAATCAAATTTAAGTTATCAATAATCATTTTGTTTGTTTTGAAAGTTCTTTTAAATTTCTGAAAGTGAACGAACTTTGTCTTATATTTTCAGTATTGACGTACATTCAAACATTTAACATGCTTCTTTCATAACTCTAATATAAATTGTAGTACACTAATGATGTATGGTACAAATTAATAAATTACAGGTTGGATGCAAGCAAGCATTATTGTAATGCAACTGAATACACTGATGACAGCATTCCAGGTAGTATTTTTACCTGTCCATCTGAATTCCTATCATTTGTAACAACATTTCTATTCCCTACATATTTCACATAACATATTTATCAATCTGCTTTTCCCTTTCTTTTGTTATATAATATTTAATATTGTGAATTCTCTTTTATAGAAGAATTTTCCTTCTCTTCAAATTAATTTATGTGAACAAAGCATGTATCATTTTCATCATTGGTTAATTTACAACTGATAAAAAGGTTCTCGCTGCCAAAATCATCCTTGTTGGTTTTGACTACACTAGTTTTTACATTACACGAAAATCACCTGTGACAAATCAAATTTTATATTTGTTGACTGATTGGTTTTGTATTATCTAACGTCCTGTTTGAGAATTTTTCACTCATAAGGAGATGTCAACATTGCTGGCGAAGAGCTGCAAATTTAGGCCTATGCTCAGCACTTATGACCTTTGAGCAGGGAGGGATCTTTTTTGTGCCACACTTGCTGTGACAAGAGGCCTCGTTGTTTGCAGTCTAATCCTAAGGACCGCCCCATTTTGTCACCTCTTACAACAAGCAAGGAGCACTGGGACCTATTCTAACCTGGATTCACACAGGTACATTTGTTGAATATATAAAAGCAATGGCCAAAACATTATTGGATGCAAATAAATAATCCACTGTAAGATTTTTTCGCATAACTTTTGCAAAATTTTGACTCTGAGATTTATTGGTTTTCATTTTAAACCTTCTTCATTTTCAGAAGTTCAGAAATAGTGCGCTTTACCTCCCTGGTTTGCAGCTCACGCTTCTCTCTGTAGAAATGTCCAGACAACCATCAAGATATACATTCACAAATCTCCACTCTCAAACAAATCATGTTTAATTTGGTCTGGAACGAATCTTTCGCAAATCACTCCAAATTTTTATTTCCTGTCATGTTGTTTACAATAATATTGGTAGCAATATGTCAAAATCATTGAGTAATTCACCCGTACAAGAAATCTTGTATCGTATTTCAAATCCATGCAAAGGAGTGCAACTCCGAGTTCCCGAAACTTGATAAAAATCTTTAGGACTTCTTCCTTGTAATTTTTTCAAAATTTACTGTACACAGGTGACAAATCTATCAGACGTTCAACAATAGACTTGTAAATATTAATAAAAAGAGCTGAAATTATTGTTCAAACTTTATATTCCCTATAAGTTCTTTTCTCAACTTTAATCAATTAGATATCTTATTTCATTCTAAGTTTGTTTGTTGTTAAAATCACAATCCCTCTCTTGAGTGTGGTTTCCTTTGCTATATCAGACTCCACATTACTGCAAAGTTTAACACAGTCACTTCTGAGTCTCATCTCATCTACAGCATGTTTTTACATTGCCAATAATGATTTAAATACTAAGGCCTAAAGTAATAAAGTTTGCAAGTTTGAAATAAAAAATTTTTGTCTGTATTGAGATAAAAGAAAAAAACAACTCACCTCTACTTTTGACAAAATTGGCCTGAGAATCATGAAATTAACTTTCTTTTGAATAACCAGAAGTAATATTAAAATGTTTGACGAAATTAGTCCGAGAACCAACTAATCAGCGTTTTGGACCTTGTTAGAAGTAACATATTATGTATAAACTTTGTACATATAATTCCTGATAAAATAATTACATCCCTGTATTCATTAATCAATTGCTTTGTGATCTGAAAAATGTTTATCAATTTAAAGTTACATTTAATAATACTTGGATTTAAAACCTGCCTACAGTCAGTCATGCTAAAAATTTACAGGTGATGCCCAACTAACCAGCAAATTTCAGGAACTCTGACAATATTACATGCAGTTATCCTTCCTAATGTATGTACTAATCATTAAGACACGTGTCACTCAGTAAAATCACACACAACCAGCAATCCAAATAACTTAAAAATGCTCAAGAAGTTTACAGCATCAGGAGGATAAATTTCATTCCAATACAGAAAAAATAAATGTAAACAAACTCAAAACAATGGTGTAGAAGGCTGCACTATAAACATATCACGTTAAGAAATCAATAATTAATTATTTACGACAATTGTGCATACAACAATCGTGCACACAACACCTACAACAATCATGCATGCAGCAATGGAGGAGTCAAGGCTTGTCCATCTATCTAAATCCAGGAGCTAACATTTGCCGAGGCAATGTTGGAGATCCCTACGATATTTTTGTACCTATTCTAAACATACTATAGTGAAACATGCTTATAATGAAGTCCTCGGGAATAATTTGTTTGATTGTTTTGTTTATTTGCTTGCTTCATCAAGAATTTTTCACTTATATTTAGATATCACCAGCTTTTGGTGAAGTACCCAATTTAGACTTATGCTTAGCGCTCAGGGCCGTAGCAGTGAGGGTTCTTTAACATGCCAACGCCTACCGCGACACGGGACCTCCGTTTTTAAGGTCATATCTGAAAGATCTGTGATTCTCACTTCTAAATGCCGAGCGTTTGGCAAAGGAGCAATCGCTACCTATTTTTACAAATTAGGTTTGACACGGCCATGGCAAGAGCAGGGCTTGAACTCATAACCTCCCGGTTACAAAGCGAATGCTCTAAGCACTGAGCTACCATGACCCTGGGGACTAACAAATTTGATTCATTATAAACGAAATTTATTATATCCACTAGGTTCATTAAATAAAAAGAAAAATCCATGATAACTAACAGTATTCAAAATCACTTCACTGCAAGTGTTAATTCAATATAAGTGGGTTCACTGTAAATATGTTTAACTGTAAGTGTGAATTCATTATAAGTGTATTCACTGTAACTGTGTTTTACTGTAAGTGTGAATTCATTATAACTGTGTTTACTGTAAGTGTGAATTCATTATAACCATGTTGTACTGTCTGTTTGTTTTGATTGTGTATTGTTTAACATCCCGCTCGAGAATCTTTCGCTCATATGGAGATGTCACCATTGCCGGTGAAGGGCTGCAAATTTAGGACTATGCTTGGCACTTATGGCAATTAAGCAGGGAGGGATTTTTCATGCCACACCTGCTGTGACACGGGGCCTCAGTTTATGGTCTCATCCGAAAGACCACCCCATTTAGTCACCTCTTACGACAAGCAAGGGGTACTGAGGACCTATTCTAGCCCCACGGGGCTTTGTTCTGTAAGTGTGCATTCATTATAACTGTGTTATACTGTACCACATATCATATCAGGCTATTTTAAAGATCACTCCTCTTTCTGTCTGTATACAATGTCACACAGACTCATGTTATTTCCATTAACTCTCTTCTTCATATACAGGTATACAGTATTCTTGAGTAAAACAATATGTGGGTTATTTGTTTTAAATATATACTTATATACATTAAAGCAGCAAAGTTGTATCAAGACTTTGATAATAGGTATCTCAGAAAAATGCAGAATCAGACAATTAACTGTAAAAAGTCAAATTTATACAGTTTTAATTTCATCATCTAAAGATGAAACAAAAATCACTGTAATTTATAATAAGCCTAGCCCTGGTGTGAATCCTTTGTTTGTACTGTATATGTACTAGAGAAGAAAATAAAAAAACCAACAACTGAAAATGTACAACATGGCAGGTTACAAACACATCAAGATCTGACTGATGTACACATACAATGTCCTGACGAGAATCAAACCATCAAACAAGAAACTACCAACTCCCACCCACTCAATTCAAAGACTTGGTGTATCTGTAAACATCCATTTCTTGTACTGATTTTCTTGTTAAAAATTGTGTAACTCCCGTCAGGAACCATAACTCTGTCAGACTTACCTTACTGCTTTCTAGTCGGTCCAATTCTTTTTTTTTGTCATTCATTGTTTTCTGTAGAATTACAGCATGCTAAAACAAACAGGTAAATTAGACTAAATGACAGTATGATAAAAAAAAAATATGCAATATCAGAACAGAATTATGGCATGTTAAAACAAACAGGTAAAATTACACAGAATAACAACATGATGAAACAAACAAATAAATTTTATACGGAATCACAGCACGATGAAATAACAAAAAGAAAATCAACCACTCAATCATTCCACTGACAGGTAAATCATTAAACAGATAGGTAAATTATTTCACAGATAGTAGTGTTCGAGAATCGGAAAAAATTTACGATTGATTATTGAATCAAATAAGGGGTATCTTTTTTATTCATAATCAAAAATAATTGAGAATATACAGAGAATTCAATTTAGTTATATTTCATTCATTCAGATAAATACATCAAACACTGGTGTTCCTTACAGCAGTTGTTACATAGTGCTTAGTAGCAAACAACAAGGCAACAGTTTTATTTTTCAAACCCGTTAATTTCTAAATTTATTATTTTTCTTCACTGAATCATTAGTGTTTTGACTTCCGTTTTTACCCACTTCATTTATTTCTTAGCTGTGGTGTTTGTTTAGATGGAATTGTAAGTTGGTTGTAATTTCAATGCCAAGGGAAATATAAATAAATGTATGCAAGAAAAATCATTATAAACTTCACACAACCGACTTCGAAATAGAAAATATACACTTAATATTCAATTGAATCAATTCAAATTAAAACTAACATGCTTGATTAACCATACGAATAAGTTGTATCATACATGCAAATAACCCGCGAAAATGTCAATTTTCTACGTAAGCTTGCCTTTATTTGTATGTCTTTTTGTGTCCATATCTAAGTTATGTTTGCTAGGCTTTCCTTTGATTCAAAAAACTTCCAGACAGCAGAACGCGTTGTACCGGGATGGGTAGATCTCTGCGTCATCAGCCATCGTTCGTTACTTAATTTTAGAGTTATTGCCCATTCCGGAATTTTTAACAAAGAACTTCAACCGGCACAATAAATGTTTGCCAACTATCGATGTTAAACTTCAGATGTCGATTGTCACCATCGGTAGCAATCTAGCGACAATTTTTTGATGGTTGGTGATTTTCACTGAATCACTAACAGGTAGGTAAATTATTTCACTTGTAGGTAAATTATTTCAACTTGTGAAATCTTCAGTCAGTTACCTGGTACAGTAGAGAATCATCAGCATTGTACTGTTTGGCGTTATCAAACACCTGATTGAGGTCGGCAGCCACCTGGTCCAGATTTCTGTACTGGTTAAACTGTAAAAACAAGACATGGTTACCACTGTCAATTCATGGCTATACTGTAAAAACAAGACATGGTTATCACTGTCAATTCATGGTTAAACTGTAAAAATAAGATATGGTTATCACTGTCAATTCATGGTTATACTGTAAAAAATAAGACATGGTTATCACTGTCAATTCATGGTTAAACTGTAAAAATAAGATATGGTTATCACTGTCAATTCATGGTTAAACTGTAAAAATAAGATATGGTTATCACAGTCAATTCATGGTTATACTGTAAAAATAAGATATGGTTATCACGGTCAATTCATGGTTATACTGTAAAAAATAAGATATGGTTATCACTGTCAATTCATGGTTATACTGTAAAAAAAATAAGACATGGTTATCACTGTCAATTCATGGTTATACTGTAAAAAATAAGACATGGTTATCACTGTCAATTCATGGTTATACTGTAAAAAAAATAAGACATGGTTATCACTGTCAATTCATTGTTATACTGTGAAAACATGTTTAACTTTACTATCATTAACTACTAATCCAAGCTTATTTTGTGAAATAAAATACAGCGTACTTGTTCAAAACAAACTACACTACACATATCACTTCTATGCTATATTGTGAAGCACAATACTTCTGAATTACAGTACATATATCTTTCCATAGTTCTACTGTAAACTACAAATTGTAGTACAATTACATACAACTGGCTTTGCTAATGTGGAAAATGAGGCCTGTTCTTAATTATGCAAATCAATTGACAAGATTACATTAGAAAATGAGGCAAACATTTTTTAATAGTTGGATTACAGATCTTAACTTTAAAAAAAAAATGAAAAGCAAATTTCCAAAAAATTTTTTCACTAGCTGACAGTAATAAATAAAAATGCACTAAAAAAAAAAATCAAAACAACTGCAACCTACATGAAAAATATGAATAACACATTGATAAACTGATTTAATTCACGGATTGCTTGTACTTTTGTTTTAAATATAGATCGGATTAGGGATGCATTTTTTTGCATCACAGGGTTTGAAGTTTGCCAAACGAATAAATGTGTCACAGGTGTGTGATAATATCACATTTTTGTGAGTTGCCTCAATGACAGTGAAATGTCATTCTAGTGTCTGAAACTGTGTTGCCTTAGTTTCAAAGGTGATGAACGTTGATCTGATATGATCTAAGTGAGAGTGGACTCGAGAATGATGCTCGATGGCTGTACCATCCTCATTTAATGTGACGGAAATTCCATGACGTAAAAGTATAAATCGTGAAATTATGAACAAGAAACCCCAGTTGGTCAAAGACATAGAAACCATTAATTCACCACCCATATGTGTCTAATACGAAATAAAAAATAATCAAACTAAATATAAAGGAGTTATTTTAGTTTTCAATTTTCGGAGGATCTTCCAAGTTGCTGTATATCTTTTTTCTTTAACTTTGACCAACAGACCCAATTTTTTATTTTAAAAGTCCATAATCCAATTCATAAAAAAAGTTTCGCTTGAGGCCTTTTCTTAATTATCTGAGTCCACTGAATGAGGCCTGTTTGTAATTGTGTCAGTCTAATGGGAGGACTGCATTAGAAAATGACAATGTCGAGTAGACATCCTTGTACCCATGGAAACCTTCAGAACATCAATGTACCTTGATCTTCTTGCGGACATTGGACAGAGACATAGGCTTGGCAATCTCCTCATAATAATCCGGGTAAAACCTGCAGAATAACAATTTTTTCATAATAATAAAGATAAAATAATTTTGACATGCCTGATTGTGTGCAATAAAAAAGACAAAATAATTGACGTGTCAGGGCATTTATGATATTTTATTCCTCAATGTCTTGATCGTGTACCGTTCTACCTATCACATGTATGTGTATTCATACTTTAGTTTCTTTGGGGTGAAGCAGGAGCACTAACTGATACTTATTGTAAACTAGAAAACCTCTGTATTAACTGATAGTTATTGTAAACTAGAAAACCTCTGTATTAACTGATAGTTATTGTAAACTAGAAAACCTCTGTATTAACTGATAGTTATTGTAAACTAGAAAACCCCTGTATTAACTGATACTTATTGTAAACTAGAAAACCTCTGTATTAACTGATAGTTATTGTAAACTAGAAAACCTCTGTATTAACTGATAGTTATTGTAAACTAGAAAACCTCTGTATTAACTGATAGTTATTGTTATTGTAAACTAGAAAACCTCTGTATTAACTGATAGTTATTGTAAACTAGAAAACCTCTGTATTAACTGATAGTTATTGTAAACTAGAAAACCTCTGTATTAATTGATAGTTATTGTTATTGTAAACTAGAAAACCTCTGTATTAACTGATAGTTATTGTTATTGTAAACTAGAAAACCTCTGTATTAACTGATAGTTATTGTAAACTAGAAAACCTCTGTATTAACTAATAGTTATTGTAAACTAGAAAACCTCTGTATTAACTGATAGTTATTGTTATTGTAAACTAGAAAACCTCTGTATTAACTGATAGTTATTGTAAACTAGAAAACCTCTGTATTAACTAATAGTTATTGTAAACTAGAAAACCTCTGTATTAACTGATAGTTATTGTTATTGTAAACTAGAAAACCTCTGTATTAACTGATAGTTATTGTAAACTAGAAAACCTCTGTATTAACTGATAGTTATTGTAAACTAGAAAACCTCTGTATTAACTGATAGTTATTGTTAACTAGAAAACCTCTGTATTAACTGATAGTTATTGTTAACTAGAAAACCTCTGTATTAACTGATAGTTATTGTTAACTAGAAAACCTCTGTATTAACTGATAGTTATTGTTAACTAGAAAACCTCTGTATTAACTGATAGTTATTGTAAACTAGAAAACCTCTGTATTAACTGATAGTTATTGTTATTGTAAACTAGAAAACCTCTGTATTAACTGATAGTTATTGTTATTGTTAACTAGAAAACCTCTGTATTAACTGATAGTTATTGTAAACTAGAATACCTCTGTACACCCAAAATCGACCTTAGAAGAAATGCTAATAAACAGTTAATCAGCTCCAAATTTTACACACATAAAAATAAATACACATACAGTATATATATATATGTGTGTGTGTACGTGTGTGTGTGTGTATGTGTGTGTGCTGTAAAACTTTCCACGCACTGTGGCAGTGTTTAATACATGTATTACCCTTTCAATGCCAATATAACAGCTTACAGAGGAATATTCATCAGGTCTACATGCAATTTGAGCTTTTAAAACATTTCACAGATTTCAGTCTCTTACAAGTCTACATGCAATTTGAGCTTTTAAAACATTTCACAGATTTCAGTCTCTTACAAGTCTACATGCAATTTGAGCTTTTAAAACATTTCACAGATTTCAGTCTCTTACAAGTCTACATGCAATTTGAGCTTTTAAAATATTTCACAGATTTCAGTCTCTTACAATCTTCACAATACTCAATTCACCAACTCTAAACATCAGCAATATATTCACATAGACCTATACGTAACCATAATATACCTTTTACTGGGCAGCTTTACGAATGGTTCAAAGATCGTTTCCCCTGATGGCAGTTTGTAGTTCTTTACGGCATTCAGAAGCACAACATACAAGCTGTCATCCTCCGACATAATCGTCTCTGCTCCCGAATCATCGTCATAATCCAGCAGACTGGCATCTAGCGAGGCCTCAAAATCCTCCTCCTCGTCTGATGGATATTTCAAGGCTGCACAAACTGCAGACATCTTCTGAAGGTTTCGGGTTCTAAAAAAGTCAGTTGAAATGCTATAAAGTCAAGATGATTAAAATTTTCTATCACTTCTGATTTTCAGACTCAAAGAATTTTTACTCTTTGTTCCTGATTGTTTGGACTGTCTCTTAAGCGATTCCTACCTGACTCTCTCAGGAGGTTTTGGCACCATGCTTTTTCTCTGAATGATTTCTTGTTTCTTCTTCTGTACAATTCTCTTCATCTCTACAGCATCCTACAGAGTGAAACATATTTGGTGGTGAATGTTATTCGTAAAATATATAAACATCAGATTCTCTGTATACAACTGGAGTTATGTTTTATCAAAATACTAGAATACAGGTTCCTATAAATTACCTTGTAATAATTAATAAATTAATTAATAATTACCTTGTAGATGACAGACTTAGGTTCATTAAATGTCCTCGCGTTTTTGACCATCAGTAAGAAGTCATTCTCGATTTCCTCCAGCGTGTTGTACATATTTCCTTGGATTTTCTGAGCAATCATCTTCATGTCAATGGGGTTCTTGATGATCCGATAATACTCTGGGTATTTCTAAAATGCATTGAAGGTAAAGTCACATAATTATACATGCATTATTTAATAATTATTACTTAATTAGATTATTTGTAAATTTACAGAGATTTGAAGATACTTTGACTACTTTTTAAGAAAATTTTAAAAGTTGTGGGTATATTTGAAGCAAGCAAATCCCTATTAAACCAATACACGCACATTTTAACACAACCAGAACTCTTGTCATTAATAATTCATCCACAAAAAATGCAGCTTTCATTTAAAAATTTTCAAATGAAATTGATAACTGAACTATGAATCACAGCAAGTTCCGTAACTCATGTTGCATGTGTAAATTGATAACTGAGCTATGAATCTCAGCAAGTTCCGTAACTCATGTTGCACGTGTAAAAAGATATCACATTCAGGACTGTTTCAATTACAGCTGGCACATCAGAGAACGGGTTCTAATGGTATCACAGACTTATTTACCGAGATTTTTCAGGGCAAGCCAAGAGTTACACAGCTAACATCAATAATTATTGCTGTCTCCAACTTACTTCAAGAAAGATAACTCATGATACTGAAGTATAGATAAAATGTTTTCCATCCAATATGTTTATTTTATTGGATACAATACAATTATTTTTTTTTATTTTATAATCATTTTTGCCATATAACTATTTTGTCATGCATCAAATGAGTCAAAAATACTATGTGGAATATAAATTGATGAAACTTGGAGATTTCTATAGTTAAAATTACTCAATGTTTAGGTTGGTTGGTTGTATATTGTTTAATGCCCTGCTTGGGAATTTTTCATCACATCAAGATGTCTGTTTTCGTATGATGAATAATCTTATAAAATTACCTGCATACAACTGTACAATGGTATATATATATATATATATATATATATATATATATATATATATATATAATGTTAAATTCTTTTGATTTTCTGGAACAGTAGTCATTACTTTATGGATTTTTGGTGATTTTCATATTTAAAGATCTCTAGGGCAGTAGTTAGTACTGATTTTCACTGATATTAATTTACAGATCTCAGGCAGTACTGAGTGACTTACCAATTCTAACTTGCAGATCTCTGAGGTAGTATTTAATACTTACTTAATTTTACTGATTTTCTGTGGCAGCAGTCAGTACATAACAGTCTTTTACTGATTTTAACTTACAGATCTCTGAGGCAGCAGTTGGAACACCAGACTAATATCTCTTTCTCCATCTTTGGCGTTCATGGCAGCAGCAAATAATTCCTCGATTTCTTGTGGGTCGTCTTTTACGTCATCTCTCTGCTTCTCTGTGGCCACCTCTTCCTCCTGAAACCAGAATTACCACCAATTATTACGCGCCATTTCCCTACGTAAAGATGTCACAAACAAAACATTACGAGCAATCAGTACAAATGTAATGAAATCAGCACTCCACACACAATAATCTCCATATCCCTGCTCAAACACACAAAAGCAATTCTGCATGCTGGAGAAATTTTATATCTATGCCATTTTTACCCATATACACAAAAAATTATTTCACCTGGTTCAAATTCACCCAAAGCCAATTTTTTAAAAATAATTTGAAGTCATGGACTCACATAGTGTTAACAGTTTTAAATTTTGCAATTTAATTTTTTTTTTCATTCAAACAAAATCGGATAATAAGCATAAAAATTCCAGTCTAAATAACTTTTAAACAATATTTTCCCCTTTTGAACCACACCCTTCCTTATTGTCCCCCTAAACCTGCTGAGAAATTTTCCACTTTTAACACAGCCCCCGTTATACCTCCTCCTCTTCCTCCACATCCTGTGCAGCCTGCCTGGCACTGCGGCGACGTTCGACCCTCGGTTGTTCTGTTTCTCCAAATGCATCATTTAACAAGTCATTCTTGGTCTCGTTGTAGACCTCCAGTAGTTCTACTGCATCCCTGTACTCCTGAGACGATTTCTACAAAACAGTTAAACACAAACTTCCATCATTCATGGTACAGAGCTGGTCACTAACCTGTAATGTATGTGGCAGAGGTCTCACTTCTACATACGCCTCAATGCTAGATGTGAACAAGACCATTGTTTTCCTACAATTTTCCTATATTATGCAACTATCGAAATCAATTTTCTATGCTCTAAAGAGATATACTTTTAGATTCTACAAAAATACCCTCTTAATGAAATGAGTCCGGAAAACAATTATATCTTAGACATTTACAGGTAACTCTCTTTAACATACCAACATACACGAGGACTGGTAATACGTTTCTTTTTCATCATAACGATTGTGGCAATTGCTTGATATAATATTTTAATCACCATGGTGATATAAATAGATATAAATATATAAATAGATACAAAATTCAAAGCAACGCAAAACTGTC
The DNA here is from genome assembly GCA_024699665.1 of Ostrea denselamellosa. Lineage (NCBI taxonomy): Eukaryota > Metazoa > Mollusca > Bivalvia > Ostreida > Ostreidae > Ostrea > Ostrea denselamellosa. The sequence continues at coordinate 17,763,991 of JAMZEH010000017.1, forward strand.
AGCTTTAAAAAAGCATGTATAATCCATTCAGCCCTCTGATGTCAAGCCAGATTAACATTTTTGTAACATTCTGATGATAAGTCTCTGTATTTTCTAAGTTGTCATCCTAAATAACCTTTCACTCAGGGGTCAATATTGGGTCCATTGTTTTTCATTTTATTTGTTAATGACTATCCAAAATGTCTAAAGCATTCACATGTTTCCATGTATGCGGATGATACATCTCAGGACGTTCCACATAAATCTATCGATGTAATCGAGCAAAGGTTGCACGAGGATCTTTTAAATTCTATGAAATGGTTGGAATGTAATAAACTTACTATGAACCTTAAGAAAACACAGTGTATGTTGATTGGTACCACGCAAAAGCTTTCTCAGTGTAGAAAAATGTGTATTAAAGTAGGTGATATTGTTTTAGATACTGTTAACACTGCTAAACTTCTTGGTGTACAAATAGATGAATGTTTGACATGGTCTATGCACATTGATTCCTTATGTAAGAAACTGTCACAGAAAATAGGTCTTTTACGTCGACTACAAACTTTTATGTCACCTGCAGCATTATTGAAAATTTATAACACTGTTATCTTTCCTCATTTTAACTATTGTTCTACAGTTTGGTGCTCTGCCAAAAACAAGATGTGTGTTGACAGACTTTTCAAATTGCAGAAAAGGGCAGCCAGAATTATTTTAAACGTCAAAGTTACACAGATTTCTACTGTTGATATTTTTAGGGTTCTTAAATGGATGCCTGTTCATGATTATTTTATATACAGGAAACTTGTACTTTCCTTTAAAGTTCTTAACAATATGACACCAGAGTATATGAATGTTTTAAGATTTGTACATCAAATTAGTTCTAGGGTAACAAGATGTAGTGAAAATGGCAATTTATATGTTCCACAGTTTCGAACAGAATATTTTAAGCGATCTTTTAAGGTGTCATCTACTCTTCTATGGAATGAGCTGCCTGCATCCGTCAGAAACGCCAATTCCATTGAATCTTTTAAATCAACATATTTGACACATTATAAATCCAACTAGGAAACTTTGTACTTTTACAACCTCAGTAACCTTGACTATCTATTTTTTTTAATTGTGATATCTGCCAACGTATTTTGTTGTTGTTATTGTTAGTGATAATGTACATGTGTAAATATTTTATGTATAAATGTCTTATGATTTTCTATCCTCTAATTTAATCTGTCTGTACATAGGTTTTTATACAGGACCACCATGTGAACTAGTATGTAATACTAATTGTGCTATCCTGTCTAAATAAAGAATTCATTATTATTATTATTCACTGTCATCGGTCAAAATATTGAAAAACCAAATATCTGCTAACATCACAAACAGATGTGTCTTCTCTCACCATAAGGCATCTGTCTCTCATAATAACATCATAAAATATACACTCAATGTCTATTATTGAAAGAATTGGCACATTAATTTTCATACTGTTCAAGTTTTTACTCTGGGAATTAAAATTTAAGTTGATACTGAAATACTTTGCAATTAAACATCACAATCTGTAGCAACTAGAAGTCACCTGGATATTTATAAATTTATTTAACAGTATGTAATTCAATAATGTTATCTGCATGTTGATAAAGCTTAAATGTCCCCGCACTCTTAACCGACAGTAAATGCCCCCGCACTCTTAACCGACAGTAAATGCCCCCGCACTCTTAACCGACAGTCAATGTCCCCGCACTCTTAACCGACAGTCAATGTCCCCGCACTCTTAACCGACAGTCAAAGGAAAACTCTTGACTGTGTGCAGATGTGTTAAGGTGACACCTGCAAGTCACATGACTCGAAAGAAAGACAATGTAATGCTCACAAACTCTGGATTTTGAGCTTATTCTCTCTTGTACATGTGTTACCATTACAACTCACTTCCAGAGGAACCATTTGCTGTCCTCATTATCATTAATAATCTTTTCTTTTTTATCTCTTTTAGTAATTTCACCAGTCAACACAGATCTTCATTATCATATCTCATAATCATGCATTTTGTTTCTCTCCCACATGTGTGTGAGTAGAAAAGATTTTTGAAATTATAGCCCTTTTTAGCATTTTTGACTCTGCCCCTGAGGACCCTGCGGTAGTAAGGTCATAAATTCCACAATTTATATTCCTCTTACCCTAGAAATGCTTCACATCAAAAATGATAACAACTGGCCTCGTAGTTTTCCAGACGTTAAAAATGTAAAATTGTTAACAGATGACGATGGACAAAGACCAACAGCAATAGGTCACTTGAGTGACTTGGATTACCTAAAAACATGAATACCTTGTAATAAAGCTTAGCATTGCTGACCAACAATTCTACATCAGTGGTAAGCTGGTCAATATCTTCGTACTCTTCCATTTTAAATTTCTGTTGAATTTTACGGAGATCAATTGGCGTTGACACTATTTCGTAGTAATCAGCTGCAGCTCTGAAACAAATTTGGATTTCTAAGTACAGCAGCATTTAGGACACAGTTCTGAATTAAAGCTGAGTCAATAAGACTGTGATTCCATCTAACCTTATTTAAGAGTTATCCCTCTTTGTCCACAATATGCCACTAACCATGGAGTGCATGAACTCACAAATGACTTCATAAGCATCTCACAAGCTTTACTATAGTCTAACCTTAGGAAATTATGCTATATATACCTTGTGCCAATGGCAATAAATATTTAAGATTTCTTTGTACCAAGTATTCAAATTAAAAACAAAAACAAAAAATGTTGTCATTATCTAGTGGTAAATTTATCACCTATAATTCTGTATGTTGTTTTTGATCTGTTGTATGGTGTGAAATATTGTCACATGGTGTAAACATGTCACTATCTGCTTTGAATATATAATATACATTTGTGAAAAGTAATACTCACTAGTGTGCTAATATTTACATTCTGTCACAACAAAACAGTGGAGAGTAGAGTGCTTACAAACACTATGAATATTTTTTCACACAAGTGAACAGCTGGTATGCAGAAGTTGGTTTACAGGTCACCAATGAAGGCAGCTGCAATTTCTGCATGGATTTCCCTCACTGTTGAAGCCCCCCCCCCCCTCCCCTCTCCTCCCCCTCCCTCAAATTTTTTTGCAATGGAACTCTCTATTTCCCGGATTATTTTTGAAGTGGGACAACATCCCTCCTGGTGGTTACCTTCGCTGTGGTACCCTGATGAACGTCTCACAGATCAGTCTCCCATCTTCATTTTTGTACGTGCGTATTGTATCATAAAGCTCCTGACAAATCTCAACCTTAGCATTAAATGGAGACAATAAAAATTACTAAAACCTAAAAATATAATCTAAAACACTCACAACAGCATAAAGCATTAAAATGTTAACCATAATAATATATATTCAGATACATACATGTACATTCACTTTAAATAAAAATAATTTTTGCATTCTTTACTCCCTCACGTCAGACATGAAGTCTTACCGGGTCATACTGAGCTTTGCGTTTGCGTTTCAGTGCAGTAGGAGCCGGTGACTCTTCCCTTTCTTCACTCTGTCTCTCATTTCCGGTCGTCGAAGGTCTCTTTCGTTTAGGCATCATCTGTGAACAGGTAGCAAAACAAGTTAAATCATTACAAACCAAAAAGTAAACAAAAATTGTCAGTGTCAGTCAAACTAACAGACTATGACAAAGGCTTTGAAATCTGATTTGTGCATGCCACACATTTAAATAAATTTTCCAGTCTGAACAATGGAATGTGCCGTCACTTCCCTGATGTTCTATGGAATTTTTGGTTGTCAAAACCTTCAGACCAACAGTTTTCAAAACCTCCAGACACTAAGACTTGGCATACATGTCTGCTTTAGATAATGAAGTGATGTATAATAACCTTTTTTTTATGATATTTGCAACCTAATCAAAACAATGTCAGGTTTTTTTAGATAAAAATTTGACTACAAACAAGCACATCTAAAATCACTGCTCACATTTCAAAATATGAATCCTTTCAGGAACCATAAACAGATTAATACAATATTGGTAATGGAATTTTAAAATTTTGCCTAATGCAACAGAAAATATTAATTTCAATGTGAAATTATAAACAAATAAAAAATTGAAGCGGCTGTGAAAATCGGCACGTATGATCTGCAGTCTGCCTGTCTTTCCCTTACGTCACTGTGCCAATTGAATTTTAAATTTTAAAAGGGCAAAGAACTTAGCATTACTGACTTAACTTTTGGCAAATTGGCCTACTTTCACTTTCAAAGTAAATAAGACAATGTGTTATTCTTCCTAAACATCACAGTGCATTAAATGAATTGATAATATTGATATCAACCCCACCCCCCACCCCCTGATTAAGTATCTTGTGAAGCTAGTCTGACCCTGCTCTAGTGTTGGACAGTCAGAAGTGTCGTAACTCGGGCATGAGACAACATTCAAATGCAGATCAAATAATAAAACGGCTTCATTCTAAACTATAAAGAGTATACACTAAAATTCCACAATGTATAAATTCTGCGTGTAATGCTACTCCAGCTCTGACACAGTCTGAAAATCGATAAACAATTCCACCGCGTCTAAAACAAAGGAAATCATCCCCGTTTGGCAGACATTTTATTAACAATGTGTATCCAATTTATTCAGTCTGTTACAAAATAAATTACATGGGCTGAATCCTATACTCACGTGTGTAGTAACGACGTGAAAACTACATAAATAGCAGCATTATTCCCAAATATTTTTTCGCAATGAATTCTGCAGCACCCCGAGAATGAAAACGATAATCTCAATCTTATGAACGTTTGATTTTATGTAAAAGATAAAACCGACTCTATTGTACGGAGAATTTGCCATTCCGGAATTTTATACCGTTTCTAAATGAAATTCTCAAAATAGACTAAAAATTGATACATTACGAATCCCAATTAATGATCCGATATATAGCTATATCTTTGTATGATGCATTTGATTTCCTAAATAATTATGGATTTATGGGTGTGCGGTCTCGGCCGTGACTGGAAATTTAGAAACCGGATGCGGATTCTTTTGATGTTTTCTGTGAAGCGTGTTATAATATTCCTATAAACCGTCCCTTAGTCACAGACTGGCCCAAGATGCTACAGTAGAGCAATATTTTACGAACTATCAAAGCGAAACTGAAAGTAGGTCTAAATCGAGCGACGTAAACAACAATTAACATGTGGGCGTGCCTTGACAGCGACATATGTAGCCTCTGTATGTCCTATCAGCTGTGATACTCAGTGCTAATCAATGTCAATAGACACTGATAGTGAAGATATCGAGTTTGATGTATTCAACATGACTTCAGAAAAACGACCTCTGGTCGCAGAGCCTGGAGCGGTTTATGAGACTGTAGACGCATCGAAGAGTGTGCAGAATGGCCACGTCCCGGGGAAGACCCAGGGTACATCCAAATTCGTGTATATCCTGTCTTTCTTTGCAGCCATCGGCGGATTTTTGTTTGGATACGACACGGGTGTTGTATCAGGGGCCATGCTTTTACTGCAGCCGGAGTTTAATCTGGACTCGGTGTGGGAAGAGATGGTTGTAAGTGCCACTATTTTATTTGCTGCTATCTTTGCCCTCGTGGGCGGGCCACTGAACGAGAAGATCGGGCGGAAGGCAGTTACCGTGGTAGCTAGTCTGGTATTTACTGGAGGAGCAGTATTGCTAGGGGTTGCTCAGAACAAGATTATGTTACTGATAGGCAGGGGCATTCTGGGAGTTGGAATTGGTATGTTAGAGTATTATATTGAAATAGTTATATTGTTAGAATTAATTATATTGTTATAATCAACTATATTGTTGTAATTAGAGACAGTATCTGCTGAATATTAATCTTAGGCCCTTGACCTGGCATGATGCAGAACTACTATTTTTCGATTGAGCTAATTAATAATTAATGGGTGATTTAGATGACCATAGTCAGAGCTGGTACATCTTAACACGTAACAGGTAAGCCTTAATATTTGAACCAACCCTATCACATTACCCCCCTTTGGGGAGAGAGAGTGGGGGGGGGGGGAGGAGAGAGAAAGACAGAGAGAAAGGGAAAGAGGAGATAGAGCTATCCAGTACTCTCCAGGTGTGCTAGAATCTGTGAGACAAAGTCACTCTTACCTGTCAGGACGTATTCAGGACCCAGTCATTGGTACCAGCTGCTGAGGATCAACCCCTGGGGCCTCTAGCTCAACAGTCAAATGTTCTATTAATCTATAGGTAACAGGGTTAAGTCACTGGCTAGAGCTAGTAAGAGGGCTTTATCTCTAACTTTACTACAATAATACTTACTTACATATAGATATAAGTATATATACCAGCTCTGTATTGTAGACTCTCACTGTGACATTCTTGTTATGATTTCTTTACACAGGTCTGGCCTCTATGACTGTTCCTGTGTACATCGCAGAGTGTGCCCCCATCCATCTCCGTGGGCGCCTTGTTACTATTAATAACCTCTTCATCACTGGCGGCCAATTTGTTGCGAGTGTACTAGATGGGGTGTTTAGTTATGACAAGGAAAATGGCTGGAGGTAGGATTGGTGTTATGATTAGGTAGAGCAATTTCATTCATGTCTGACTCTGTTACACAATGTGCTGCTAGTAGATATTCAGGAGCAGATCAAAGTCTGGTTATCAATATCATGTCAGATTAGTGGACAATGTCCATTTTAGGTCGAGTTTTACGTAATCAGTTTACAAACTTAGGCTATTGTGTTGTGAATTTTTATTTTATGTGCTTTTTGCGAGCATAAATGATCACATTTCACCCAAAATGTATTGATATCTGAAAAGAATAAAATTAAAATGGCTGGTCAGAAACTTGGGGTAGAGTTTAAAGACAGTAATTCAGACAACACAGAGGGGAAGCAAACTGTTCACTGCTGTTTTCTCTTTCCTCATTGTTGTATGACAGTGGGCAGAAATAGCAAAAAGACTGCAAGTTACCCTGTAATATATAGCATACATAGAACTGTAACAGTGTTACAAAGCTGTGTGATTCTTAAACAGTACCATACTTTGTTCTTGTCTATGTCATATTTCTATATTCAAACCGTGCGCCGAGCAGAGGCCTAAATTTTGCAGCCCTTCACTGGTAATGGTGACGTCTCCAAATGAGTGAAAGATTCTCAAGTGGGACGTTGAACAATATGTAATCAATCAATCAATCTATATTCAAATAATTTCCACACGGGAGGATAAATTGATGATCTGTCATTAAAATGCAGTCCTATGATGTTTTTAATTTGGATGTTTTGTGTTGTTGTGTGTTTTTTGGTTTTTAATTGGATGATATACAGTAAAACAAATACGTAAGAAATATGTTTATAATGAATTTATGCTTATTGTGAAGTGATATGTATTCCCTTATCAGAGGAAAATAGTTAAAATTTTATTGTTATGAATTTTTTTTCACTAGCCATGGAGTTTTGTTATAACCAGCTTTTACTGTACAATGAAGTTTGTTTATAACAAAGTGTTTTTTGCTGGCCTTGGGGGTTCATTATAACTGTGTTTTACTGTTTATTATGTTGTTTGTGATGTCTGCAAGTGCCCAAGTCTGAAATGAAATCCATTTTATTCTATTTGTAAAAGAAATGTTGAATTTTAACTATACAGAAATATAATTCATGCCTATATCTGTGATGCATAAAGTTAGCTGGATACTTGGTCAAAGTGAGGGTACGGATTAGATAGTGTGGATACTTGGTCAAAGTGAGGGTACGGATTAGATAGTGTGGATACTTGGTCAAAGTGAGGGTACGGATTAGATAGTGTGGATACTTGGTCAAAGTGAGGGTACGGATTAGATAGTGTTGACTTTTACAGGTGGATGCTGGGCTTGGCGGCTGTGCCATCGGCGATTCAGTTCATTGGCTTTCTGTTTCTGCCCGAGAGTCCAAGATGGCTAGTGAAACAAGGCAGAATTACAGAAGCCCGTGAAGTTTTACAGAAATGCCGTGGCACAACAGATGTAGAGGAGGAACTGAATAATGTGAGGGAATCATGTGACAAGGACCAGAGAATGATGGAGGAGAGAGGTAAGAGAGTGGGGACAGGTAAAGGGGCTCGGGGAGAGCGGCTCGTGGCGAGGACTCACAGTGTATGATCCGAAAACAAAAACTACTCCCTAACATATTTTGTACTCTACAATATGGTTTGCTTTATTAACCTCATTTCCTATGATTACTTTGATTGCTTGTTGTGAAAAGCAAACTTTGGCATACACTGTCCTTACATTAGGCACTCTAAGTCAGACACTCCTCACCACCCTTTGGGTAGATACTCCCTGAGATAGGCCTATGTCAGTTACACATGCCCCCTGAGATAGGCCCATGTCAGTTATACATGCCCCCTGAGATAGGCCCATGTCAGTTATACATGCCCCCTGAGATAGGCCCATTCAGTTATACACGCCCCCTGAGATAGGCCTATGTCAGTAAGACATGCCTCCTGAGATAGGCCTATGTCAGTTAAACACGCCCCCTGAGATAGGCCCATGTCAGTTATACATGCCCCCTGAGATAGGCCCATGTCAGTTATACACGCCCCCTGAGATAGGCCCATGTCAGTTATACATGTCCCCTGAGATAGGCCCATGTCAGTTATACACGCCCCCTGAGATAGGCCCATGTCAGTTACACATGTCCCCTGAGATAGGCCCATGTCAGTTATACACGCCCCCTGAGATAGGCCCATGTCAGTTATACACGCCCCCTGAGATAGGCCCATGTCAGTTACACATGTCCCCTGAGATAGGCCTATGTCAGTTATACACGCCCCCTGAGATAGAACTATGTCAGTTACACACCCCCCTTAGATAGGCCTATGTCAGTAAGACACTCCTTATTAAATAGACCTATCTATAAGTTAGACACTTCCTGAGAAAAACCCATGACAGATACTCTGCCTGAGATTGACCAAGTATGTGTTAAACACTCCCCTGAAATAGACTTAGTCAGTTAGATAGACCCCCTGATGTAAATGCCCCCTAAAGTAGCCCCCCCCCCCTCTTCTGAGATACAAACAGGACCCCTTGTCATATATAGATACTTTTAGGGTATTTTGCAACCTTCATGACGATTGTTACCAAAAATCATCATGTATATTTATCATGTTTATACATAGATACTTTTAGTGCATATTTATCATGTTTATATATAGATACTTTTAGTGTATATTTATCATGTTTATACATAGATACTTTTAGTGTATATTTATCATGTTTATACATAGATACTTTTAGTGTATATTTATCATGTTTATATATAGATACTTTTAGTGTATATTTATCATGTTTATACATAGATACTTTTAGTGTATATTTATCATGTTTATACATAGATACTTTTAGTGTATATTTATCATGTTTATACATAGATACTTTTAGTGTATATTTATCATGTTTATACATAGATACTTTTAGTGTATATTTATCATGTTTATACATAGATACTTTTAGTGTATATTTATCATGTTTATACATAGATACTTTTAGTGTATATTTATCATGTTTATACATAGATACTTTTAGTGTATATTTATCATGTTTATATATAGATACTTTTAGTATATATTTATCATGTTTATATATAGATACTTTTAGTGTATATTTATCATGTTTATACATAGATACTTTTAGTGTATATTTATCATGTTTATACATAGATACTTTTAGTGTATATTTATCATGTTTATATATAGATACTTTTAGTGTATATTTATCATGTTTATACATAGATACTTTTAGTGTATATTTATCATGTTTATATAGGTCTTTACTTGCACACTTGCTCATGGCATGGATTAACATTTGACAAGATATATGACGTATTCATCTCGGTGTGGACGGTTATTATGTAAACTAAGAGGATGAACTGATAAGTGCAGATTGATGGACAGTGTCACATCATCTGTTTCCCAACCATTTTGACAACAGTAGTCAATGACTGGCTCTATTGAAATGACTCTAAGTTTAAAACTATGTGGAGCTGAAGGCTTGTGTTTATACTGTTGGAAAGGTATTGAATAGAGCTATTCAAGAGTATCATCATCCACAAAATCGTGCAAAGTGTTGTCATGCTATGGTACAATACACATTACATATTGAACAGTCCTCAAATGATTGATTACTACGACTGATTAACATGAATAACTACGATTGATTTCTACGACTGATTAACATGAATAACTACGATTGATTTCTACGACTGATTAACATGAATAACTATGACTGATTAACATGAATAACTATGATTGATTTCTACGACTGATTAACATGAATAACTACGATTGATTTCTACGACTGATTAACATGATTGTATTGAACAGGAAATGAGAATGTACTTTTGAAGATCTTGAGAACTCCGTCTGTCAGACGAGCTGTTCTAGTGGGCAGTGGTTTACAACTCATACAACAAGTCAGTGGAATAAACACAGTCATGTAAGTCATACAGCACTTAGAGACAATAACACACACCGTACAAGTCATACAGCACTTTGAGACAATAACACACACCGTCCAAGTCATACAGCACTTAAAGGCAATAACACACACCGTCCAAGTCATACAGCACTTAAAGGCAATAACACATGCTGTACAAGTCATACAGCACTTAGAGACAATAACACACACCGTACAAGTCATACAGCACTTAGAGACAATAACACACACTGTACAAGTCATACAGCACTTAGAGACAATAACACACACTGTACAAGTCATACAGCACTTAGAGACAATAACACACACCGTACAAGTCATACAGCACTTAGAGACAATAACACACGCTGTACAAGTCATACAGCACTTAGAGACAATAACACACGCTGTACAAGTCATACAGCACTTAGAGACAATAACACACGCTGTACAAGTCATACAGCACTTAGAGACAATAACACACGCTGTACAAGTCATACAGCACTTAGAGACAATAACACACGCTGTACAAGTCATACAGCACTTTGAGACAATAACACACACCGTACAAGTCATACAGCACTTAGAGACAATAACACACACTGTACAAGTCATACAGCACTTAGAGACAATAACACACACTGTACAAGTCATACAGCACTTAGAGACAATAACACATGCTGTACAAGTCATACAGCACTTAGAGACAATAACACATGCTGTACAAGATTTAAGCGCATTTTCCACCCATAAGGCAATAACACACACATATACAATATTTGAGCTACATTTTTCAATAAATTTCATCAGGATTGCAAGAATTAATACCTACCAATGTAAAGGTTTTCATTTCTATTGGTTTCAAGGTTAAGTAATAGTTCAAGGTCACTATAAAGGAAAATATATATTTCTGTGGCCAGGTTTTAGACACATTACTTTTTTTTATTGTTTTCTTTAAATGGGTTAGGGTTTAAAATACATTACATTTTTGTTGTTTTGTTTTAATGGGCTACAGTTAGATACATTATTTTTTTGTTGTTTATTTTAATGGGTTAGGGTTTCATATACATTCTTTTTTCGTTGTTGTTTTATTTTATTATTATTGTTTTGTTTTGTTGCCCTGGTGACTTGTTCACACATGCGATATGCCTGAAAAACATTTTGATATTGATCATTTTTTTTTACGTACTACAATGCAACTATAATCAAGATGACTGATGTTCTATTTTTAGATGCTATAGTACCACTATTAAGATGACTGATGTTCTATTTTTAGATACTATAGTACCACTATAATCAAGATGACTGATGTTCTATTTTTAGGTACTACAGTGCCACTATAATCAAGATGACAGGTATTCGTGATACCAGCCTTGCAATTTGGTTGGCTGCCATGACAGCTGGTGTTAATTTTGTTTTCACAATCGTCGGAGTCTGGTTAGTAGAGAGGATTGGGAGACGTCCACTAATCCTAGGCAGTCTGTTAGGTGAGGTTCTGTACTGCTTGGTGAGGTTCTGTACTGCTAGGTGAGGTTTTGTACTGCTAGATGAGGTTCTATAGTGCTAGATGAGGTTCTGTGCTGCTAGTTAAGATCTGTACTGCTGTGTGAGGTTCTGTACTGTAGGGTAATGTTCAGTATTGTTGGGAGAGGTTCTCTACTGCTAGGTTAGGTTCTATACTGCTGTGTGAGATTCTATACTGCTGTGTGAGGTTCTGTACTGCTAGATGACGTTCTGTACTGCTAGATGACGTTCTGTACTGCTGTGTGAGGTTCTGTACTGCAGTGTGAGGTTCTGTACTGCAGTGTGAGGTTCTGTACTGCAGTGTGAGGTTCTGTACTGCTGGATGAGGTTCTCTACTGCTGGGTTAGGTTCTATACTGCTGAGTGAGGTTCTGTGCTAAATGTTACATGCTATAGTTTTTATGACCCTTAAATTGAACTTTTTAGATTTTTGGTTAGACTTGCTGTTTGTCCATTTGACCTTAAATGAACTATAAAAGATCGATACTTTGCAATGATCTTAAACAAATCAATCTAAAATGATATATCCTATAGACAGGTATAGTTCTTTTTAGTTATGTGATTTAGTTATGATAAATTGTCTGTGTGTTTGTAGGTATGTTGTCTGTATGTTTGTAGGTGTGTTGTCTGTGTGTTTGTAGTGTGTTGTCCTTGTGTTGGTAGGTGTGTTGTCTGTGTGTTTGTAGGTGTGTTGTCTGTGTGTTTGTAGGTGTGTTGTCCGTGTGTTTGTAGGTATGTTGTCCGTGTGTTTGTAAGTGTATTGTCTATGTGTTTGTAGGTGTGTTGTCCGTGTGTTTGTAGGTGTGTTGTCCGTGTGTTTGTAAGTGTATTGTCTATGTGTTTGTAGGTGTGTTGTCTGTGTGTTTGTAGGTATGTTGTGTGTGTTTGTAGGTGTGTTGTCTGTGTGTTTGTAGGTGTGTTGTCCATGTGTTTGTAGGTGTGTTGTCCGTGTGTTTGTAGGTATGTTGTCCATGTGTTTGTAAGTGTGTTGTCTATGTGTTTGTAGGTATGTTGTGTGTGTTTATAGGTGTGTTGTCTGTGTGTTTGTAGGTGTGTTGTCTGTGTGTTTGTAGGTGTGTTGTCCATGTGTTTGTAGGTGTGTTGTCCATGTGTTTGTAGGTGTGTTGTCTGTGTGTTTGTAAGTGTGTTGTCTGTGTGTTTGTAGGTGTGTTGTCTGTGTGTTTGTAGGTGTGTTGTCTGTGTGTTTGTAAGTGTGTTGTCTGTGTTTTTGTAGGTGTGTTGATCAGCCTTGTTGTCCTGGCTGTGGGGTTCCAGTTAGCAGCCTCCCATTCTCCACCAGTGACCTACACAGAGTCCAATGACACCTGCTCAACATACAGGTTTGTCCAATCGTTTTCTACTGTAATACAATGTCATACTTGTAACAAAATAATGGAATTAAAGTTAGTTTATATTCCACTGCCTGTGAAGATCTGAAAAAATACGAAACTAAAGCTAGTGTGTTTTCTACCACCAGTAAAGATCTGAAAAAGTACAAAACTAAAGCTAGTGTGTTTTCTACCACCAGTAAAGATTTGAAAAAGTACGAAACAAAAGCTAGTGTGTTTTCTACCACCAGTAAAGATCTAAAAAGTATGAAACTAAAGCTAGTGTGTTTTCTACCACCAATTAAAATCTGAAAAAGTACAAAACTAAAGCTAGTGTGTTTTCTACTACCAGTAAAGATTTGAAAAAGCTAGTATGTTTTCTACTACCAGTAAAGATTTGATAAAGCTAGTGTGTTTTCTACTACCAATAGAATATAGTCAAGTCATGTTTCTTGTTTACTGTATTATAGCTGGACTTTAATATAAACATTACTTACTTAGTGTATGTAATAAGTACTGAACTTAAAGCTAGTCTGGTTACAAAAAAAAATAATGTAGATCAATAACTTAAAACTAGTCTGTATCAGAAAAGGATTTGAAAATGTACCAAACTTAAAACTATGGTCAGTAAATGGTGTAAAATCAATGGTGTAATACAAATTCATTGTATAATGATCCACACATAAACCCGCATTTGTTTGTAGTTGTACGATGCCCCACACATAAACCCACATTTGTTTGTAGTTGTACGATGCCCCACACATAACCCTGTTTTCATTTATAATTGTCAGCTGGTGTGAAGACTGCTCAGAGAATGCACACTGTGGATTCTGTTACATAGACCTCAAGAAATCTCCGCTGAATGGGTCATGTGTTGCCGTGTCACCGAACCTCACTGACGGAGCAGTCCAGGGTCGCTGTGACTCTGATGATCTGCCCTCTGGGGTCGTCTGGGCCCACGGTTTCTGTCCAACGGATTATTCTTGGATGGGTCTGTTAGGACTGGTGATGTACCTCATGTTTTTTGCTCCAGGTAAAAAGTTTTGATTCAGTGGAATACTGTGGAACTGAATCTCACCAACTCACTTAGACAGAAATAAAATATTGTTAGTGTTGGGAATCAGATGAAAAATGATAACCATTTAATCGGAATATTCAGAGAAGCCTTTCAATGTGATTAGCAATTTTAATCAGTATATCAATATAAATCTATTAGAAGCAAGTAAATTATCTTTCTTATTCAAATTAACATGTAAATATTTGTTTATATATTGTATCTGATAAGAAATTGCTGCTGTTTCTAAGCGTAATCTAGGTTACACTAACACGTGTTATTACATTTGAATTGAAAACGATAATAGATTGTCACTGTGAATAAAGTAATTGATTGATTTTTTATTATAATTGATCATTGACAACTCTAAATATTGTACCCTAAAATTTAATAAATTCACTAAATCAGAAATATCGTATTGCTGGAAATCTTATTAACTCACTTAAACAGAAATATTGTATTGCTGCAAATCTTATTAACTCTCTTAAACAGAAAATTTAATATTGTATTGCTGCAATCTAATAAACTCACTTAGGCATAAATATTGTATATCTGAAATCTCATCAACTTTTTCAGAAATATTGTATATCTGAAATCTCATTAACTTATACAGAAATATTGTATATCTGAAATCTCATTAACTTACACAGAAATATTGTATATCTGAAATCTCGTTAACTTACACAGAAATATTGTATATCTGAAATCTCGTTAACTTACACAGAAATATTATATATCTGAAATCTCATTAACTTACTCAGAAATATTGTATATCTGAAATCTCATTAACTTACACAGAAATATTGTATATCTGAAATCTCATTAACTCACTTAGACATAAATATTATATAGCTGGCGATTTAATAAATTAGAAACAAAATCCTCTATAATTTTAAATCTAATCAGCTACTTCTTACAGAAATTCCATTCAACTTAAAATGTTTGACTAAGTTTGACAGAAATACTGTTAGTGTAACCTGTATGCTAACTGTTAGTGTAACCTGTATGCTAACTGTTAGCGTAACTTGTATGCTAACTGTTAGTGTAACTTGTATGCTAACTGTTAGTGTAACTTGTATGCTAACTGTTAGTGTAACTTGTATGCTAACTGTTAGTGTAACCTGTATGCTAACTGTTAGTGTAACCTGTATGCTAACTGTTAGCGTAACCTGTATGCTAACTGTTAGCGTAACCTGTATGCTAACTGTTAGTGTAACTTGTATGCTAACTGTTAGTGTAACCTGTATGCTAACTGTTAGTGTAACCTGTATGCTAACTGTTAGTGTAACTTGTATGCTAACTGTTAGTGTAACCTGTATGCTAACTGTTAGTGTAACCTGTATGCTAACTGTTCGTGTAACTTGTATGCTAACTGTTAGCGTAACTTGTATGCTAACTGTTAGTGTAACTTGTATGCTAACTGTTCGTGTAACCTGTATGCTAACTGTTAGTGTAACTTGTATGCTAACTGTTAGTGTAACCTGTATGCTAACTGTTAGTGTAACCTGTATGCTAACTGTTAGTGTAACCTGTATGCTAACTGTTAGTGTAACCTGTATGCTAACTGTTAGTGTAACCTGTATGCTAACTGTTAGTGTAACCTGTATGCTAACTGTTAGTGTAACCTGTATGCTAACTGTTAGTGTAACTTGTATGCTAACTGTTAGTGTAACCTGTATGCTAACTGTTGAATACCATGAAACTCTATAATTGTATAATCGACTGAATTAGACTGAAGTAACATGAAATCTAATCAAAGAGCTTTAAATCTATGGATAATCATGTGCAACTTTTCTCTTTAATCATGTGTAAATGTTTAATCATATGTAACTTTTTGTCTTTATAAGCATGTGAAACTTTTATATTTAATCATTTGTAAACATTAATGTTTAATCATGCATGACAGGGATGGGCCCGATGCCATGGACCATAAACTCAGAAATTTATCCTCTCTGGGCACGGAGCATGGGGAATGCCATCTCCACGGCAACCAACTGGATCTTCAATCTGGCTGTTGCCATGTCATTTCTAACTCTGACAGAGAATATCACTAAGTATGGTAAGTAATCAAGTCCTGTATACCAGACAGAGAATATCACTAAACACCCTGTATACCAGACAGAGAATATCACTAAGTATGGAAAGTGTTCAAGTCCTGTATACCAGGCAGAGAATATCACTAAACACCCTGTATACCAGACAGAGAATATCACTAAGTATGGTAAGTGTTCAAGTCCTGTATACCAGACAGAGAATATCACTAAACACCCTGTATACCAGACAGAGAATATCACTAAGTATGGTAAGTGTTCGAGCCCTGTATACCAGAGTCTTGATAACATTGACCTGTCAACAACAGATATTTTCTTGTAAATCGGATTAAAGTAAAAAAGCCCCTAAACAATTTATCTCTGTATACAATGTCATTTATAATTAATTACATAATCAGAAACCAAAAAATAATTTGGACATTAATTTCTAAAACATATCACTTAATGAAATAATTTCTTTTAATAATTTATAATAGCTTTATATTTATAAAAAAAATATTTATTGAGACATTGAATGAGAGTAAGAGAGAGAGGAGTGCATGTAGACTGTGTGAGCTGCTGTTCGGGATACCACCATTACACAAACACTGTGACCACAGAAACTCTATTGACAACCTTGAGGCACTTACTGTGTGTATCATAAGTATACACAACAGCATGGTCTCTTGGCCGGATAAATTCCCTGTAGATAACAATGAC
This sequence comes from Ostrea denselamellosa, assembly GCA_024699665.1. Taxonomy (NCBI): domain Eukaryota; kingdom Metazoa; phylum Mollusca; class Bivalvia; order Ostreida; family Ostreidae; genus Ostrea; species Ostrea denselamellosa. Next base: position 17,781,062 of record JAMZEH010000017.1, read on the forward strand.
CATAGATAAGTTCCGCCCACAACCAGTGAAGTAGGCTGGAAACTAATGGCAGTCGTAACAGCTGGGAATCAAACAGTGGACCTCTGCATCATGGTCAAGCGTTCTACCACCAACACACACCAGCAGATATCTACCATACATTTAGATGCTAACTAAGAAGTGATAGCACTTGAAGCAGAGACTCATGGTTTACAATGCTCACCTAAGTGTCCTTGTTCACACAGGGAAAAAGACTCCTAAGGGTGTTAATATCAAACTCCATGGTGGACCAGCTGTGGCACCGGGTCACGGACGGAAGAAAATTGATTCTACACAATGTAGATGAGGATCCATGTATATCGATCACTTTGATAAATTGGTACCTTGTTGATCTTCATCAGATTTTTAAAACATTTTTTTCTGTACATGTAACATTGTAAATCCTTTTAATTTAATCTAGCCAATGTACAAGATGACCACAAACTACAAAAGCCTTTATTGCTTTAAGTTATACTATCAATGTAGTCTTAACAACATACAGGTGACTCAAGATCTCGAGTAAACGAGAGTTACCTATATAAACAGAACAAGTCAAATAGGGGCCGTTAACGTAGTCAAAAAACAATTTATTAATGATGCGATTCATCCTCCATACACAGTAAGGATGATCAACATCACGGATGATAAGCTTTAGGAGTGTGTATTTACCATTATGTGTTTTCTACTACCAGTAAAGATTTGAAAAAGCTAGTGTGTTCTCTACAACCAGTAAAGATTTGAAAAAGCTAGTGGTTTTTTGTAAATTTGTAAAGTGTTGTTAATCACATTTTCAATTCTATTGAGTTTATTTTCAGGTCTCTAATTATAGCATAGTTTGGTCATTTTGAAGTTGCCATTAAAAAATAAAATAAAACAAACACAATGTGGACTATAGAATTCAAGACAGGCTTCACATATATCAAACAATCCTGATTTTGTTTTGTCATTACTGCATGATTGTACCAGTACTTACAGTACTTTGATTCTATGACAGGGACCTATTGGCTGTTTGTGGGAATTGTATTCTGTGGATTGGTCTTCATTGCTGCCGTCTTACCCGAGACAAAAGGCCGAAGTCTAGAGGAGGTAGAGACTCTCTTTCAAGGATCAATGTGTCCAGGATGTGTTAGAAACTCAGTGAAAACCGATCAGACTGTCACAGAAGATTCTACGTGATGATCATATTTATGCAAGTGATTTGGTTTCACCAAGAAATTATTCTATATAACTAGATGACAGAATGGTTGGGAACCGGTTTGAAAACTTTTCCTGGGTGACCAGTTTAACGTGATGAAAAAAGTCAGGCATTATAGAAATCGCTTAATCACACCTGAATAAAAAGGTGGATGATATTACGAGGGTCGATGATATTACTCTGAGTTGTTGAACTGTCTGGTCAAGACTCAGTTTTGATCTGATTTTGCTGGCTGTGATGTATAGTATTCAATGACATACCTGATATATTTTTGTATTTCACATTCCCAAGGTGCATGCCTTACATCACTAGTATTTTTTGTTTGTAATGTCAACAAAGATTGCTGATTCCATTTTCAGTTGGCTTTTTTTTCCCCTCATTATTATTTCTCTAAATTCCAACCCTTTAACACCAAGTTCTGTAAGTATCTATGGTGTGTATTAGGGTGAATGTGGCGTCTGTGGTGTGTATTAGGGTGAATGTGGTATCTGTGGTGTGTATTAGGGTGAATGTGGTATCTGTGGTGTGTATTAGGGTGAATGTGGTATCTGTGGTGTGTATTAGGGTGAATGTGGTATCCAGGGTGTGTATTAGAGTGAATATGGTATCCAGGGTGTTATTGGAATGGATACAGTAGTCATGCTATCACTGGTTCTAAACCTGGTAAATGATATTGAGGCACACCTGTCCGGTATTTGATAACCCATGTAAATTAAATTATGGTATTAGTTCACAAAATTCATTTTGCCATTTTTCATGATTTGGTCTTTTGTAGCAGACAGTATATAGGGAATTATACTGCCTCACTAGAGACCTAGCTTTTCTAGTGATGTGGTAAAGTCTCTCTCTACTGTCTCACTAGAGAGCTAGCTTTTCTAGTGATGTGGTAAAGTCTCTCTCTGTCTCACTAGAGAGCTAGCTTTTCTAGTGATGTGGCAGAGTTCCTCTCTATTGCCTCTCTAGTGATGTGGTAGAGTTCCTCTCTATTGCCTCGCAAGAGAGCCAACTTTTCTAGTGGTGTTTCTCTCTACTGCCTCTAGTGATCTAGATTTCCTAGTGATGTGGTAGTCTCTCTCTACTGCCTCTAGTGATCTAGATTTTCTAGTGATATGGTAGAGTTCCTCTCTATTGCCTCACTAGTGATGTGGTAGAGTTCCTCTCTATTGCCTCACTAGTGATGTGGTAGACTTCCTCTCTATTGCCTCACTAGTGATGTGGTAGACTTCCTCTCTATTGCCTCACTAGTGATGTGGCAGAGTTCCTCTCTATTGCCTCACTAGTGATGTGGTAGAGTTCCTCTCTATTGCCTCACTAGTGATGTGGCAGAGTTCCTCTCTATTGCCTCACTAGTGATGTGGCAGAGTTCCTCTCTATTGCCTCACTAGTGATGTGGCAGAGTTCCTCTCTGTTGCCTCGCAAGAGAGCCAACTTTTCTAGTGGTGTTTCTCTCTACTGCCTCTAGTGATGTAGATTTTCTAGTGATGTGGTAGTCTCTCTCTACTGCCTCTAGTGATCTAGATTTTCTAGTGATGTGGTGGAGTCTGTCTCTACTGCCTTGCTAGAGAGCTAGATTTTCTAGTGATGTAGTAGTAACTCTCTACTGCCTTGCTAGAGAGCTAGCATTTCTAGTGATGTGGTAAAGTCTCTCTCTTGATCATGCAAGTTAACTAACAACAAGCATGTGTAGACTGCTGCACCTCACACTTACTTGGTGCCATAATAAGCTGTATGTCTTTCATCATTATTTCGGTTATAGCAATGTTCCATGTCACAAACAGATTGAGAAGTAAGCTGCTTCAAATAATTCATTTTAGATCAGATGTACATTTTCCGTAGCACAATATGATGTCTAACTTCACTGATTCTGAGAAGGGACTGTGATAATTTTGATTGTTTTGTATCACTGGAGTTTTAGTCCTATTTATGTACATGTGTATTGATATACATTGTCACTGTAAGTGATGCTTCATAAATATTTTTGGATCAAGTAGATCTTTCCATCTATCTATCTATCTATCTATCTATCTATCTGTCTATCTATCTATCTATCTATCTATCTATCTATCTATATATATATATATATATATATATATATATATATATATATATAACATATACATATATAGCATACAGTTGAACTTCATTATGTCAAACATAGAGATATCTCAAACACCATGGTTACGTCAAAGTGAGTTAAAAGTCCCAACTACATTTAACCTCAGTATCTCAAACCCTCAAATATCTCGGAGGTTTTTCTCGGCCCCATCAAGTTAAAGATAATGAGGTTTGACTTTAGAGAAAATATATGTCACTGGAACAAGGTCTCTACTTACGGTGATGTGTGATAATATTTATATATCCAATGTTTTTCTTTTGATATCTCTACTAATCATAATGATAGCCTTTTCCCAATGAATGTGTAACAGTTGTAAACAACGTGTGTATGAATAAAGATAAACGTGGTACGTCTCTTTTAATGACTGGAATTTCCAGCAGACATTAAAGGAGATATAAGAAATAAACTTAATTTTTGAAAATACATGAAATATATCTCTTAGAAGTACATTTTGCAAAAATTTACAGATGGCTGATAAAATTATGAAGTCTCCACTTTAAAATTTTATTGTTGGGCATAGGCGGGAATTGGCAATAAATAGGTCGTTTTCCGCATTTAATGTATTTAGTTCTTTTTTTCAATCATGTACTAAAAATATGTTACATTTTCTAATTTATGGGAGTGGTTTTATTATTATAACATTCATATGGAGAGAATTGACTAGGTTTCTAGATAAACGTACACGTCTGTTCTCAAACACGTGTCTGCATTGAAGATTAAACAAGTATCTGTTGTGAAGCTAAAAACACGTGTCTAAGTGAAGCTTAAACACGTGACTGCAGTGAAGCTTAAAACACGTGTCTGTAGTAATACAGGGATTTAAAAGAGAGAAAAATTCTTGAATGGGATGTAAATTTTTAACTTGAAAACAACAAAAAATAGCAAAGTATGAATAATGATAGACGCAGTGAATCAATTGTGACGTCATAATAAAAGCACTTGCACGTGTCTGTGACAGTTCTGAATCAGATGTTTACTTTTGGCCAGTTCACGTATGAAAGCAGTAGATAACAATTTAGACTGTAGATACTCGTCATAGTAACTCAGTTCGTGGGAGTGCATGAGGTCAAACTCATAGGAGTGTAATAGTACGGATATTTTATACACGGTTCGATGGAGAAGCGGAGACCCAGAAGATGTGCTTCAGACATTGATGAATTATCTTGAAATTGTATTGATATTTTCTTTTATAAACAGAAAAAACAACCATTTTACACAAAATTATCTATATAATTGCACGATACGTGAAAAAAAAAACCACATATAAGGGTTGCCACTGAAAGTCAAGTGAACTTTCAACTTGACATTAAAACTTTCGTTTGTGGAGGACAATACATTGCAAAAATATTAAAAAAGGAGATAGAAAACCTTTGCTCCACACTTAGATACATCAACGATATTTTCATGTAGTTTCGATTTTTGAGAATTATAAGATTGATCATTGTTCTTATCTTCACCTTTTCATCTTAGTGAACTTGACGTAACACACCATAGAGTCTTCTACATCTGTTTCAAAATTGAAGATAACGAACAGCAATCAAGTTCATAAACCCCATAAAGAACACAAAATTAAGAGTGGAACAAACACGAACCATGGATGCTTCACTGAACATAGAGATTAAATGTAAACTAACAACTCAACTTTATGACAAACGGGATGACTTCAGCTTGTCAATGTTTAATGTAACAATATCCCATTATTATTTACATGTATGGTGTTAATGTCTGGTAACTGATTCAATATGAAGAGAATGTTCTGCCTACGATCAGTTCTAAACAGAGGATTTCATCAGTTTCCTGCCAGCATTTCACAACATCAAGGTCGTTGTAAGGATTTTTTTGGAAATAACATATTAGTTCGAATGCTATCTGACGTGTTTCATAGTTCTTTACACACTCATTTTGACTAAGGATTACTCCGTTTACCTGATCATATATAGGGTTCACGCTAGGAGTGACAGATCAACACTGGATGCTAACTCCTCCTGATCCTTTGATTCCATACGATCCTTTACATAATGATACATTTATCTATGGATACCCCCTTTACATAATGATACATTTGTCTATGGATTCCTCCTTTACATAACGATACATTTGTCTATGGATTCCTCCTTTACATAACGTGATCCCACCTTTACAAGTTACTGAAAGTCTCCATACTTCAGAACCTGGTGCTTCTGAATATGGTCAAGAGAATAGATTTAACCATACTGTACCCAACTATGTTTCAGTGAACCTTCAATTTACGGAGTTTGAACAACATTGAAATTTCTAGAGTATATTTTTTTCTTCATTTTTTTGTTACCAAACACAAGATTTAATGTAATTGAACGATTCTATTCTGGCAATAAATAAATGGTCACACATTTTCATTTTGGGGATCTCTCAGTGGTTTCCCAGAATTTTTATTAGTACATACATTATAAAAACAGCACAAGTACACGCACAGAAGAAGCCCAGTTCAGGTCTTCCTAACAAACGTGAACCATGGTTATGTGATGGAAACGATTTATGATGCTAACCTAGGACATTAGTAGGACAATCAATGACGCCTCTCCGGCACGTGCACGTAACTCCCCCACGCTGCACGTGATCTCCATCTCTATACAACCTGTAAACGGTTACATACAATATAAGGAGAAGCGAGAGAGAGAAACAGGAGTTTTGAATGTGCTGAATGGTTAGGATTTTCCTTTTATCGTGATTCTGTGCCCCTTTGTCTTGACATTAAGAAATCCCTTTGAATATTTCTATTTTGGGTGTGAGAGAAAAATAAAAACGTACATTCCTCCCTCTGTACACGTGCCCGCTCCAAACGGATCTGCCCCAGCGAATGGATCCCTTCCAGTGATAGAGAAGGGTGTCGAACTCAAGTCCGCAGGTGATCCAGTGCACTCGGTCATGTTTTTAAGGCGAAGATGGTAAGCGTTGACCCACCCAACCTGCAAGGAAAACAGAATGGCAGACAGAAAACCAAACATTGCACGACAAACTGTCGAGCATATGCACTTTAAAGGAAAGGATGTTTTTGGTTGTATATTGTTTAACGTCCCGCTTGAGAATTTTTTACTCCCTGTTCGTTAAAGGGCTGCAAAATGTAGCCTATGCTCGGCGCTTACGGCCATTAAGCTGGGAGGGATCTTTATCATGCCACACCTGTTGTGACACGGGACCTCGGTTTTTGCGGTCTCATCCGAAGGACAGCACCATTTAGTTGATTTTCGCGACAAACAAGGGTGTACCGAGGACATATTATAACCCACCGGAAGTTAAAGGGAAGGAAATAGTAAATATCAGTTGAATGGTCACAACGGAAGCCATGCAATCCATGCGTGTTTTAAGGAGGAGACGTCATGCAATCCATGCGTGTTTTAAGGAGGAGACGTCAAGCAATCCATGCGTGTTTTAAGGGGAAGACGTCAAGCAATCCATGCGTGTTTTAAGGGGAAGACGTCAAGCAATCCATGCGTGTTTTAAGGAGGAGACGTCATGCAATCCATGCACGTTTTAAGGAGAAGACGTCAAGCAATCCATGCACGTTTTAAGGAAAAAAGATGATGGGCAGAAACAAAACGGGAGTCTGAACATGCCACCTTCAGGGAAAAGAGTCTTAAACTACAAGACCAAGCCGGTTACATGGACTTACCCAGTCCAAGGACTTAGACAGTTTAGTGTTATGCATTAATACACTCAACCATATGTAATTAAACACAGTTTCTGGAGCACTGTATTGAAAATGTACTCACCTGATTTTGAACACTCAGGAGTTCGTACCACGTTCCACCAAGTATGTGCAAGACCCCACCCTTTGTGATATAACAGTCATTTTCGTGTAGAACAGCCAGAACTCGGTGTTCCTCTCCAGCTGGTACGATGACAAAGGAAAAGAAGAAAATCAAATGCTATGAAAGTGCTCTCTCTCTCTCTCTCTCTCTCTCTCTCTCAACATCATTTTATATCAAAATATAGAATAAATATATCATAGATCAAAGCACTGTGAACAGAGATAGTTCTTGGCATTGTGAATGAGGTTAAGTTTATAGAAATGGAAAATACTGTACATGTTTTACATATTGTGCAGTTTCTTGAATATTCAGAGATTTGTGTTTTATTGGATATGTGGGGACTCTTTCTGTAAAATTACAATTATAGGTTGACATTCTTATACAGTAAAAACGACACCATTTCGCAAATTCTATGGTCGATATAATGACCAAATTTGCTAATGCAACCGGTCATTGGGTCAAATGATGTCTGACGTGTTAGGCCATTCTTTACACACTAATTTGGACTACGTATTGCTTCATTTACCTTATCAAGATAAAGGGCTCACAACGGGCGAAACAGGTCGACAGGGGATGTTTACTCCTTCTGGGAACCTGATCTCAACTCTGGTATATCAAGAATCCGTATTTGCCGAACTCTTAATTTTGTATTTGAGATTGACCATTGTTTGTTATCTTCAACTTTTTATAGGAGGAATGAGATCGGTCACTGTTCGTTATGTTCACCTTTCCACCATGTTGATAATAAATTGAACCGTTAAACCCTACTCCCGTGAGGATCGGGGTTAGAACAGGTCCTCAGTACCCCCTTGCTTGTCGTATGAGGCGCCTAAATGGAGCGGTCCTTCAGATAAGACCGCAAAAACCCTGGTCCCATGTTACACGATAGAGACACCCCCCCCCCCCCCCCCCCGCTCAAAGACCATAAGCGCCGAGCATAGGCCTAAATTTTGCAGTCCTTTAAGGTAATGGTGACGTCTCCATTTGAGTGAAAAATTCTCGAGAGGGATGTTAAACAATATACAATCAAGCAATCACACTTTACATCTTAAATAAATTTATAATTCCAACATTTTTCTTAGAGTTTGGTTATATGGAACCATTTTCTAGATTCTTCACTTTTTAGATAATTTGAGGTCAAATGAATTTCTCATTTGCCCAATTGTTAAAGTTTGTCTTGATTGAAACTTCTGAATTGACTTCCGCATGTTTCAAGTCGCTGTATCTGTTCAAAATTCTTAAATCCAAGTCGGATAAGAATACAATATTCATCAACAACTTGTATGTGGATTGATTGTTTCTTTTTCCCGCCACACTCAACAATTTTTCAGTTATCTGGTGGCGTCCAGATTTATATTGGTGGAGGAGAGAACCCAGATACAGTGTACCCGGGAAGAGACCGCCGACCTTCCGAAAATAAACTGGCAAACTTTCTCACTTACATCGGAGCGAGAGAGAATCGAAACCGCGCCGACTAGAGGTGAGAGGCCTAGAGATTTTGAGCGCGATGCTCTAACCACTCGGCTACGGAGGCCCCTAATTGTATGATGATGAAAGAGATGAAGATAAAAGAACATACTGCTTTGTAAAGTTTTTATAGTTTCGTTTAATATCAACATTTCTCAAATTTCATTGCCGTTATAATGATCTTAATTGAAACGACAACTGTTTTTTAAACCGCTGAATGTTGTCTGGCGTGTTTTATAACAGTTCGTCACATACTGATTGAACCTATTTATCAAACTATAGGACTCACGGGAAGTGTGACCGGTCAACAGGTTATGCTTACCCCTCTTTGGCTTCTGATTCCCCTCTGCTGTGTCCAGGGGTCCGTGTTTGCTCAACTCTCTAATCTGATTATGGGATTTATGAGATTGATCTCTGATCGTTATCATCACTTTAAAATATTTCTACGCTTGTGCTGATGCATATCTAGCGTCATTATTTGAAACAGTGTAGTATTTAATACGAAAAATATTCGATAGACTTAAGACAAATTCCCATAGTGTTAGGTCGATTCTACCACAGATGTTACCTTTACAATATTATATACTACAACTTCAATTTATACTACTTCATTCCACAAAACGTTCTCAACAGATTCTAACTTACGTCCGTCACGGGCATAGATGTCATTGTCCGCTACACACAAGCACAGCCCCCTCCGTAAAGTGTCGTGTATCGTGGCGCCACCTACAATCCCTACCAACAGAAAAATCAGCCCCAGTGTTGTCATGACATCGGCAAAGTACTGACATGACCTTCGTAAGATCAAGATAAAAATGTCGCCCTCTTATCTGTCTGCGTACGAATTTTCAGAACAGATCTAAGTATACTGGAGTGCGTTCCTAAAAATTATATATGAATACAAAGAAAATGGCCAGATGTCTCCTCAATTCTAAACATGAATATCTAAAATTATCATTAGAATAGACTGTGTGTTGATAATTTCAGTCACTGTCATTTACGATTTAATTGTCATGATTATGAACTTTATCTTGGTCAATATCAACATGTATCGTTTATTGTTGAAATTCTTATCATTATTAAAGGATAAGTGATATAATTATATGTTAACGCCCCCGATATGTTTATAAAAATAAATTTTCTTGTTTCATGTTAAAATTTACATGATTCAAGTCGTCAACATTTGTACTTTTATGATTTAAATGTTTCATTGCGCTAAGATTCGCCACAAACGGTATATAACTCTGAGTTTAGGGTAGGGGTATCCTCATTAGCCAAAGCTGTCATAGGTACGTTGCCCCGCCCATACTTTTACAGATCTGAAAATACATGGACGTAAGAGGTTAATCAATTTGGACTGTGTTTGTATATTATTAAATCTATTTCGTATGGCGATAAGTGTAACCCATTGCGCCGATAAAAAGAAAGAAAAAAAAGATTAGCAAAACTTTTACCAGAACCTCTCCATCATGAGACCTGCTTGAACTTAATGACCTACCTGGAATAGCTCTCTGTATACCAAAGACGGTATCACGTGATTAGGATGCATTGTCCGCTAGAACATAAACACGCCTTCGTCGTCATTTAAGAAGAAACAAAATGTCTCCGAGATATATTTATTTATTTATTTATATGTAATTTATTTACCAATACACTAAGTCCACTCTGATAAATTGTAAACTACATGTAGCTATATCCACGCGTAGTTATCATTATCTGAAATAAGTTGACGTTTCTTATCTAATTTTCTAAATAAATAATTAAATGTTTCCGTTTTTTCACACTTTAAGAAAAATGGAATGTGCTAGTTCCGTTTTACTTTATTTATTGAAATTTTTCAAAAGTCATCTAGATGTTTTGTTTTGCACATATTTATTGTATACAACACATACTGGCAATGCATAGCCATAACATTAAAACAAAACATCGCATCCCATTGGTATCTTAATAAATTATTTTATACTAAATTGTTTGATAATTTAGCGAAAAAATCAAAATAGCGTAGAAATCACACATTTTTGAAGTTACATCTGTCAGTTTTATTATCCGGAATTGTTTTGAAAATCAATGTTTTTTTCATAAACAATTTCCAACATTTACGAGCGCAGATATTTATACTATTTTTCTTCAAGGCAGAATAAGTGTCGGTGAGAAGCCCAAGAAAAGGTGAGGGGGGGGGGGGGGGGTCTATGTGATCACTTGCGACGTATATCTAGCACATCACATGTTTAGGGTTTGAAAGAAAACACACACACACACACACACACACACACACACACACACACACATATATATATATATATATATATATATATATATATATATATAAAATATCACAAAGCCGATTGAGAACTAAGCAATATTCAGTATGCTCCTGAAGAATTGAAGAAACTAGTCGATCATATACTCAATCGGCTTTTTCTTTCATTATAACTACTACTTGTGTAGATTTTCTAAAGTCAGCATTGCAAATTTTATCGTCGTTATAACGATCTAATTTGCCAGTACATTTTTCTGTTAGGTCAAATGGCGGCGTCGCGGCAAAATCCTGCATGATCGCTAGAAGGCTCTCGAGCAAACTCGACGCCTGAATAAAAATAACCGAACGTAATAAAAATAACTGAACATTCATTTTTGCGACAAAAGTCAACCCGGTCTGAATTTGATTTGTGGATCATTATGATCGTAAGAAGAAGAACCCAATTTTTTTTTCAGCTGGGAAAATAATTCAACTTGATGAGGTGGAATAATCGTAATCATAAATCCCAAAGACAAGATCGAGTGTAGGTAAACACGGACCTCCGACGAAGTTAGTAAGAAAAATGACAGTCTAACAAAGGATATGAAACAAATTATTCAACATATGTCCCAGGGACACTTTATAATCGCAAACAAGGTCATTATAGCGACCGTAAAATTGGCGAAATGATGACTTCAAACGAGATTCGTTATAACGCTGCAACAACAACTTTTTTGTCAGTTGACCTCGCTTTAAAAAATTCTCATACGCGTGGCATGTTCTCTCGTATCGAATCAACTGGGAGATATACACACCATAAGCAGGCGAAAGTGGTATATTACTACATAGATATGGAAAGTTGATGATTGCAAAGTTGAAGTCATCACGCTTGTCATATAATGTAGTTGTCGTACTGCTATTAGAGTCAATATTAAGTAAAATATCCAAATATGAAGCAGATACGTCAGATTCTGTAGTGTCCTTTATTTCGAGTTCATCGGGATATATCAAATGGACATAATTATGAAAATTATGATTGTTGATTGATAAGACGTCATCGATATTTCTATATGTATGATGAAGGACACGGCAAGTTTTTTGTTTTTATCCTTGAATAGTTTCTGAACAAATTTCGCTTCATAAGAATATAAAAATAAGTCTGCCAATAAGGGAGCACAATTAGTGCCAATGGGAATGTCAATGGATTGTTGGAAGACTTGGTTTCCAAACACTGCGTAAATGTTATCTACAAAAAAACCAAGAATACTCTTAACGTCTGCTGCAGAGTACTTGTGCGGGCTATCGGAGTGGTGTCTAACAAAATATGTACTTTGTTTTCCAATCACTAGAAATTTGTATTTTCGAGTGCCATTTTTGTTCAAAAAGCAATTATCTATTATTTGAAAAAGTCTAGATTATAATTCATCGCGAGGAATTGTTGCATAAAGTGAAGAGATATCATACGTTTTGATGCTGTCAATTTTAGAAAAATCCTGAGACTTTAGATTTTCCAAAAGTTCCTTAGAGTTTTTGAGAATCCACATCTGATTGACACCACTTCTGGAATATGTAGTGGAACAGTATCTCTGACGTGACTCTTTAATAGCTGTTAGCAGTTTAGTTAGTAATAAAGATAAAGGCTTGGTAGAGCACTTACTGGAACCAGCAATGTATCTTTGTTTGTAATGATTTTTATGTAATTTCGGAATCCAATAAAAGTTTGGTAATTCAAACTGATCCCGATTCTTAGGAATGTCGAAAGTATTTAAAACTGAACGATGATTATGAAGAATTTCATCTTTTGTAAGATTGCTTCGAGTATAAGTAGGATTCCCAGATGTTGAAGTAAATCTCAGTTCATTTAAAAGACATTTATAATAGTAACTTTTACAAAGACAATGTTGTTACTTGCTTTATCCGCTGGGACTAGCACAAGGATTTCATGTAGTCTTCGTAACTCATTCGCCACTTCAGCTTTCTTAAAAACAGAAGGATAAATAGTGCGCATTTTCTCCATCAAATGGTGAATGCGGGATTTTAACAATTTTCGAATACTTTTGATCCACTCAGACAAAGTGTCAAGTTCCTCTCCCTCACATTTCGTCCAGCGTCTGGCATATTCTTCCACAGAATTCATGATAGTCATGAAATTATGTCGCCATCTAAATGAGCGAGGTTCTCGGAATTTAGGACCTTTTAAAATCTGGGACTTACGATCCTAATTTTGTATAATATTTATGTCCCCTGTAATGATATGATCAGCGGGACTGTAATTAAATGAGGAAGAAGAACATGAACACCTTGGAGGACTTCGTTGTAATTGTGCAATATCAAGGCACTGCAACGTCTGTTTATATATAAATAACTTGGATGTAATAGTGAAAGTATATCTATATGAAACACAAGGTGTGAATTTCAACTTTAAGTAAGGCGGAATACAGGACTGTACTTTTTTATGGTTAAGGATGTTGTTAATGTTGACAGCATCAATTCCTTTGTTGTCAAATTTAAGATGAAGGAATCGGCGAGGTTTCTTGAGTTCACTCTCATCAATAATACGTGGAGGACTAAAGAGTCTGTGATGGGCAACATCCCAGATCATACATTGAAGTCTGTGTTCCGGTTTAGAGGAATCCAAGCAGGACTTAACGTTAGCTTTTTCTTGTAATCCATACAAACTTTTCAAAGGTGCAAAGTAGAGTTTGGTGCGAATGTGATAAGGACCCATGGTCTATTCACAAAAGGTAAAAGGGAGTCAAAAGAAACATCATGTATTATGGGTTTGTTGTACGAACGATGTCCATGACTTTGTTTACGTCTAGGTGCATTGTTAAAAAGTCCCATCACATTTACATTGTTACACTGTGGGCTGGAAATATTCCCAATGCTATCAATATTGGAAAGGCAGTGCCTAATTTCCTAATCCAGTATTTCTCTCGTTGTCTACGGAAAGGTGTACTTAATGTAGGGCTATTGGTGTGATAATTTTTTTTTATATATATATATAGCAAATCATTATTAATTATAGAATAAAAAGGCTTATAAAACAATTTTCATCTATGGTTTCTTTTATGAAAATACTCTTTATTACATGTGTGAATCAATCATAAGCGCACTATTTTCTCCCGCGCAAGAAAATCAATCAGCACGACGTCAGAGTCGCGAATCGAAAACAAAGTCAATCAGCTGTTTTAATTATACTGGGGATCATTTCAAAGTAATAAAATATGAGATAAATAGAATATCTATTATTGCCTGTTTTGATATATGCTTTATCCGACTCGTTGATATGGTGTATTTATTCGCGAGGCTTGCCCTTCACAGCGGGTGTGACCGATCGACAGGGGATGCTTATTCCTCCTAGGCACCTGATCCCACCTCTGGTATGACCAGGGGTCCGTGTTTGTCCATCCCTCTGATATGTGTTTTCTATAGGAATTACGAGATTAAATACTGTTGGTTATCTTAGCCTTTTCATATGTATCTAACGTCGTTTCAAAGAAGAGAGTATTTGTGGAAAGATCATCCATCCATTCACGAACTGGATTAGATTAGGAAGAATGGGTCTTCATGACATTAAGAAGAGGGCATTCCAATAGCGTGCAGAAGCTGTGAAAACAGCAAAGTCTGTACTTACTCACAAAAGCATCATTGTTTAAGTAATCTAGCGGATTGTCAATGTCTCTAAATATCTTTTCACGGTTTCTGTGAGCTCTTCGCTTCAATATCATGGTTGCTGCCATATTTATACAAATTTCGGATGATCTTAGGACAAAGCTTATGTTTGCCTAGCGTTAGGATGAACTTATGGCGAGGCGTAAATTTTGGAAAGCTTCGAGAAACATACAAAAGACCAAGACGTGTCTCAAGACATACGTAGTCCTAAGATAGCTTCGTGAACATGCCTGGTGATCCCATCTCTGGTATACTCAGGGTTCTGTGTTTGCTTCACTCTTGTATTCCTTGTAGGTGTTGAGATTGATCACCGTTTGTTATCTTCACTTTTTCACACAGGGCTGACGGTGGGTATGACCTGTCAACAGGGATGTTTATTTCTCCTAGGCACCTGCGATCAACCTCTGATGTGTTTAGAAGTCCGTGTTCGCCCTTCTCTAAATCTGCATTCTTTATGGGAATTACACGATTGATAATTGATTGTTATCTTCCCTTGTTCATGTATAATCTTCGATTTCCTCTTTTTGTAAAAAAAAAATCAAAAAAAAATCAAAAAAAAAATCCGTGTTTTCAATAGCAACTCTATCGGTCAAATGCTATACGATGCGGAACAAGAAGCCCATGGGCCACATCGCTCAACTGAGTCACTTTGGTCCATATTAAAAGATCTTCCCCCAGATATTCTCACGTAAAATTTTGATCTTCTATTGTGACCTCACCCTAGCCTCCGGAGACATGAATTTGTCAATTTGAATCTGTCTTATGCCGGGAAGCTGCCATATAAATTTTAACTTTTCTGGCCCAGTGTTTCGCAAGATTTTTAAATGACTCCACCATAATTTTGACCGGTCGAGGTAGCTCAGTGGTAGAGCGTTCGCTTCGTAACCGGTAAGTCGTGAGTTTGAGTCCCGCTTGTGTCTTGACTGCATCAAACCTAAGATGTAAACATGGGTAGTGATTGCTCCTTCGCAAATCGGTTGGCATTTAGAAGTGAAAATCACGGGTCTTTAGGATATGACCTTCAAAGTGGAGGTCCCGTGTCGCGGCAGGCGTTGGCAATTTAAAGAACTCTCATTGCTATGGCCCTGAATGCTAACCACAGATCTAAATTTGTGGTACTTCACCTACAGATAGTTACGTCTCAAGATGAGTAAAATATTCTCAACGGATCGTACAACAATTAATCAAACCCACCAAACTTTTGTATTTTTGTGATTGTCTCCTCTTTGAAGAGGGCATGGCCTTTCATCTCAAATCTCCTTTACCCAAGGATGATTTGTACCAAGTTTGATTGAAATTGGCCTGCTGGTTCCGAAGAAGAAAATTTTTTAAATTTGTCGGTGTATTTTTAAAGTTTTCACTATTTCGCTATTACTGGAATCTTACCACTGGCACAAACGTGAATCCCATTCACCCAGGGATGCTTTTTGTTCAGCTTCATTGAAATTGGCCCAGTGGTTCTACATCGAATCATTGAACGATGTAATATAACTAACTAATATATCCCCCACCCCGAATCTTTCGTCACTTTTTGACTCCTCTAGTTTCACACACCTCTGGTTTTCAAAATGATTGAGTTTTCTTTATACAAATTGCTAAAATGTAATAGAAAAAAAGAAACGATTTAAATTTATACATCTATTTCCTTATAACGTCTTCATAAATTAAATGATTAATAAACAGCAGTTAATAAAATAGTGTGGAGATGCTGGGGTGGAATAAAAGTGGTCATTCTTTAAAAGCTTAAAAAGTATAAAATAGCAGCATCTACAAGTACTGAGCATTTATCAAGAGACAAAACTAAAGATGTAAAAGGTCGATCAACAACGACTCGCACACTATCACACACACACACACACACACACACCCACACGTACACACACACAAACACACACACACAAACACACACACACACACACAAAGATGGGATGTAACCTACCACCAGGTATAAACAAACATTACTCAGGAAAACATAATCTACATTAAAATAAATTGAATTACGACATTGTAACGAACTAAAATAAAGCTTGCCTTTAGGTAAGTGGTTAAACAATGAGTAAAAACTCAACTACCGGTGCTACGAAAATCTTAATGGTTATAAATATTCCAATTAGTGAATTAAAATGACAATTTCAAAATCATCTAATATTAAAAAAAGGACGGTAAATATGAACGGTGACTGTTGTAGTGTTCAATATGCGTCAAGGTATAGTGACATGGAGTTCTAATTTGTCTTCCAAGGAATGCTGACAGTTAAAACAAGGCAAACAAAATGGCTTCCATTAGACATTAAAGTGAAGATTTTGACACACTGCATACCATGAAAAGCATATTGAATTTGTGTGGACGATTCATGATTAAATCAACGAAATATGGAACGTTCCCCAAAACATATTACATAAATCTTGGGTTGTTTCAGATATTGTAAATTAAATTCCATTTGCAAAAGATTTTGTAGACTTGTTGAAAATTAACTACAGCTATGCAATAAAGAAAATGACACAAGCTGCAGTATAATGTTTGTGTTTCTAACATTAGACATAACCGTCACAAGGTACTTAAATATCATGAGTATCCTTTTTATCATAGACTGGGTCAAAAAAAGAAAATAAAGACAACAACCGTTATCACAGGGAAAGCGGTCAACATGTGTAATAATAAAATAAATGACATGGATAACAGTCACAATAAAAATGTTAGATATAAAATTAAAGTGGAAGAAACAGCAACGGTTTCCACAGTGTATATTTCAATTGTACACAAAAGACCCTATTTAACACCCATTTCGCATTCGAGAATCTCCAACTGTTTATTATATAACAGCTAGTATCAATTTAAAAAACAATACATTTTATTTGCTTTGTCTCGCAAATACAAATACGCAAAAAACAAAAACAAAATTATTGTAGATGCAAAGAAAAGACAATTTCTCCGCTACATGAAATCTACATCACCATGGCAGTCTAATAAAATATCAACAGTATTTTAAAGTCGACAAAACAATATGGAATTCACCTCAAAGATTGTACTGATGAATTATTATTCTCTTCTAAACAAAAGTTTGGTCTAAAAATTACATTTTGATCAATTGCTTTTAAATACATTTTCTACCACGTCTTAATTTTTAAACACTATCACATACTTGTAGACAAAACTCACGCCATTTTACAAAAGGAATTTTTGCAGCTGCCCGACTTCATCTTTAATATGAATTTAAAAATTCAACATTCCACATAAATTCATTCATCTCGGAAAGATACACATAATAATGTATCTAATTTTCTCATACTTTTTGTCAGACTTATTCTTGACACACTGATTACTACATTTACATCTACAATATGTAAAATCCGCCTGACATTAATATCCTGTACACTGGTTTCTCATCAGTCTGACGTCACATCCTGTGTACTGGTTTCTCCCATTTGTAAGTTCCAGTGTACATAAAGTTGAAACGTGCACATAATTCATCGCTTTCCGGGGGACCGCGACTGAAATCAACAAAAATAAATTCAATGTAACAATTTTTAATAATTCAACATCTATGCTTTCCAAAACTGTATATTTCAGCTATCGTGACGTAAAGTTACTGCGTCATTACATGCTAGCTGCTGAATATTCTACATAACATCCGGTTTTCACGCATCAACATTTAAAAAGTTTCGTGTATACTATAGATTCCTACATGAGAATTTATAATCGCGTAAATCAGCTACAAGTGGTGACTTGCGAAATAAATTGACTCGTTTTCACTTTCATATTGCTGATACACGTGATGAATAGTCCACTCGTAAATTAATATATTCGCGATCTGATGTCTACGTGTCATTAAGCGTCATAAGTGTGTCATAAGGAATCTACAGTACGTCTCATAATTTTCTTTCACATCATTCATATCATATGATTAATATTAGTATACGATTAAGAAATCAATCTCTAGGGTTCTAACCCTAACCCTTACTAAATCTATATCATGGGAGATGAAAAACCATGGGAATTGTGAAACAATTTGTATAAACTGTAAAGCCAACGATAGATATTACTTCTTGCCCCCCCCCCCCATTTCCTTTTTTTTAAATTTCATTTTTTATCTTTTTTTATTTTTTTGTATCCCCTGCTGTGATACAAACAACTAAAACATTTCCGAAAACAATTAAAACTATCCTAAACCCTATATTTCTATCACATTTTTCCCCATTAGTTGTCGAGTTGAAAGATCACCTGAGCGTCACAGGACTAATAATTAGAAATATAACTGATCAGAAAAGGCTGATATTAGTAACCGAAAACGCCTTTGAAGATAAACAGCGAAAAGACGATTGGATATTTGCGAGTTACCCCCTCCCTTTGTATTATTAGCCTTTACTGGGGCCAACGTCATATCTACCCCATGTTCTACATAGCCCAAAGTTTAAATTCTAAACAGAAACCTCTGGGGATATTTGGTTGTTAGCTTTGTAAAAGTCTTGAGTAACAGGTGTTAGCAGGGTGAAGAGAATTACAAAAAGGGAATAACTGAATTTAAAGTTTTATGTGATGTTATATAGCACCCGAGAAAACACAATAGAGTCTATCAAACATTACAACCTCTGTAACACTGACATAGTTCAGAGTACAACCTCTGTAACACCGATATAGTTCAGAGTACAACCTCTATAACACTGATATAGTTCAGAGTACAACCTCTGTAACACCGATATAGTTCAGAGTACAACCTCTGTAACACCGATATAGTTCAGAGTACAACCTCTATAACACTGATATAGTTCAGAGTACAACCTCTGTAACACTGATATAGTTCAGAGTACAACCTCTGTAACACTGATATAGTTCAGAATACAACCTCTATAACACTGATATAGTTCAGAGTACAACCTCTGTAACACTGATATAGTTCAGAGTACAATCTCTGTAACACTGATATAGTTCAGAGTACAACCTCTGTAACACCGATATAGTTCAGAGTACAACCTCTGTAACACCGATATAGTTCAGAGTACAACCTCTGTAACACTGATATAGTTCAGAATACAACCTCTATAACACTGATATAGATCAGAGTACAATCTCTGTAACACCGATATAGTTCAGAGTGAGCCATATACATGTATATCAACCACAAAATCTGATTACAGCTCAAGGAAGCTGATGAGAAACTAGGAGTACCAAGGTGTATACACATAAAAGAATAACGTAAATTAGGACATTGTAGAATTACTTACTGATATCACTTTAAAACTCACAAAAATCTAAATAAACAACAGAGCTTGTCGAAGCGTCGACATTGCTCTCCTGATCCGCACGTGTCAACAACACGTGAAACAAATTTACGGATCAAATCAAACTGTTGATTGATTCATTGATTGTTTTCCGCCACACTCAACAATTTTTCAGTTATCTGGTGGCGTCCAGTTTTTGTAGGTGGAGGAGAGAACCCAGATACAATGTATCCGGCAAGAGACCACCGACCATCCGAAAGTAAATCAAACTGTTGAATATAATACATATACGGTACAAATTTTGATGCACCAGATGCGCATTTCGACAAATAATGTCTCTTCAGTGATGCTCAAGTCAGACATCAAATCCATGAAGTATTTGAAACACAAGTTTCAATAATAACAAGTCTACATACTAAAATAATCACATAACCGATTTATAATTCAAGTGAAAAGGAAAAGGCTAAGATAACGAAAGTAGTCAATCTCGTAAATCCTCTAAAAAATACAAATCAGAGATGGGCAAAGACAGACCCCTGAATATACCAGAGGTCGGATCGGGTGCCTACGAGTAGTAAGCATCACCGGTTGATCTGTCACATCCGCCGTGAGCCCTATATCTTGATCAAGTAAACTGAGTAATTTGCAGTCTGAATCCGTGTGCCAAAAAACGGCTTAACAGTTGTTATGAAACACGTCAGACAGCATTTGACCTAATGGAAGATTGTACTGGCAAACTAGATCGTTATAACGAACATAGAATGTGTGAAATGCTGACTTCAGACGACTGTAGAAACTCCTGTAACATCAATTCATTTGTCAGTAGCTTGCCTCGATTTAAACACTGATCATATGCAGAACACGTTCTGCGTATCAACTCAGCTGAGAGAAATAAACATAATATGCAGGTGATAAGAGAATATTACTACGGAGATAAGGGAAGTTGACGATGGCGAATTGATTGATTGATTGATTGTTTACTGTTTTTCGCCACACTCAACAATTTTTCAGTTATCTGGTGGCGTCCAGTTTTTATTGGTGGAGGACAGAACCCAGATACAATGTACCTGGGGGAAGAGACCATCGACCTTCCGAAAGTAAACTGGCAAACGTTTTCACATATATCGCCGCGAGAATCGAACCCGCGCCGACTAGAAGTGAGAGGCCTTGTGAGTTTGAGCGCAGTGCTCTAACCACTCCGCCACGAAGGCCCAACGACGGCGAATTGAAATCCTCCTGTTTGTCATTGAGTTCAGTTGTTAGTTTGCCGCCAGCAAAAACTGAAGTGCAAAGCACAAATGGAAGACTCTGTGTTTCAAGTTCACTGGGATATATTGCATCAACATATGAATGAAAATATCACTGTTAATAGATAAAACGTCGTCGATATATCCAAATGTCGAACTGAAGACCACAGCAAGAATTTTTCTTCTCACGAAGAAGGTTTTGAATGAAACTTACTTTATAGAAATATAAAATCAGGTCAGCGAACAAAGGAGCACAATTCGTGCCCATGGAAATTCCAACAGATTGTTGGAAGATCCGATCACCAAAGACTACGAAGATATTGTCAATTAGGAACCCTAATATCTTTTTATAGCAAAACAATATTTTGAATCACTAGCTACGAATATTTTTTTGCCATGAAGCTATGAAGTCTATGATGTCAAAAAGTCTAGTCTTTAATCTATTGTGAGATATGGTCGTAAAGTGTTGTAAAGTCATTCGTTTTAATGTTGTTGATTTGAGAAAAGTTTTGCTATTTCAAATTCAGTAAAAGTTCTTTAAAATTATTTTAAGAATCCACATTTGATTTACACCACTTCTAGAATATGTAGAGGCACAGTATGTTTCTTTCAGAGCACTTAATAATTTCGTCTGGAGCAAATATAGGGGCTTAGTAGCACATTTACTGGATCCAGCAAGGTAGCTTTGTTTGTATGGATTTCTGTGGAGTTTGGGAATCCAGTATAGGTAAGGTAACTCATATTCATCCACTCCACAGATTGGGATACTAAATGCGTTTAAAATTGAAGCATGATTTTGAAGAATATCATCTTTTGAAAGAGCAGTTGGAGTGCAAGTGCGATTACTAAATGTGGAAATAAAGCCAAGTTCGTTTACAATTCAGTTGTATTAATGACCCTTACAATCAAATACAATGTTGTTACAAGCTTTGTCAGCTGGAACCAAAACATATTCCTCATATAACCTATCACTTTCATCCCTTCTGGTTTACTAAACACAGAAGGATAGATGGTACGCATTTTTGATTTGATATGTCTAATTTTAATACTCCTTTTTATTTTATTTTTTTATCCATTCTGACAAGGTATCAAGTTCTTTTTCCGATTTAGCCCATCGTCTACCATAATCTTTAACAGAATACATAATAGATATGAAGTTCTGTCGCCAGTTAATACATTGAGGTTCTCTAAATTTAGGACCTTTTAAATTGTGATTTTAGGTCTTCAGTATTAACTTTATCAACATCGGTAATTAGGATTAGGGTTACCCTAACCCATTAGTAATTATATGTCCAGTTGGATTATAGTTATAAGAAAAGAACAAAACACGTAGATAGGTTGAGTATAATATGGTTTTTATCTAGACACTGAAAAGTTTGTTTGTTAAAAGGTTTGGATGCAACAGTGGAAGTATATTTGTAGGAAATGCAAGGTGCAGACCTGAAATATACACTTCTACAAATTGAATTAACTGCGCACTTCATTTATTTCACATGTAAATTAATTACATAATTCATGTACATTTCAAATACAAGTTTATATAAAACAAGTGACTTGCCTTTTTTTTTTTTATACAAGCCAGTTTTGTTTGTGATCAAGCGCCTTACCGTAACATTGAAATTTTCAGATTCGAAAATCTGATCATATTCTGTAAAACAAAAGAACGGAAAAACATTACCATATAAACAGAGACAATTTTAAAGATTAAGTGTATTTTCACGATTCTACCTGTAGAACTACTGATTCGGGGAATATGAATCTCAAAATTCTAGCTGTAGAACTACTGATTCAGGGAATCTGAATCTCACGATTCTACCTGTAGAACTACAGATTCAGGGAATCTGAATCTCACGATTCTACCTGTAGAACTACTGATTCAGGGAATCTGAATCTCATGATTCTACCACCAGATCTCCTGATTCAGGGGACCTGATCTCACAATTCTGAAGAAGGTAGCCCTGCTCCTTATGACTCTTGTACACACAGTTCATCTGCTTGGTGTCCACGAGTAAAGAGTTTTAATGACTGCACCTTTTTTCAAAGGATTTAACTTCATTCCCCTGGCACCAGGGGTGCATTGATTTACAATTTTAGTTCTCCTTATATAAAAGATTTTCATGCCATATTTAAGAAGGAAAGCGTATCAGAGAAATTTGATATGGATGAGAAGTGTGGGACATGTTCAACAATATTTTGAAATTGAAATCTTTCAAATTTATTTTATTTAGTAAAAAAAATGCTGTTTTTGGTTCAAGTAATCTGAAAAAAAAAATTAAAACCCCTGCTGGACTTGAACCCAGAACAGCCAGTCAACACTTTTTCTTTAGCAGTCGGCATGTTAACCGAGCTACCAGCTTAAATTAAATTAAATTTAAAAGGAGTATACAAATATTGCTAATTTTTATATTTTTTTTATATGATGTGATATACCTCCTTATGAAAAATAACTTTGTACTACAGAGAAGAAGCTGACTGAGTTGGGATGTAAACACACCATGACGACAGACCAGTCACTAACCCTAACCCTGATAAGTCACCTGCAGCACTCAAGTGACTTAAACCGTCATCATCAGATACCCAGGGTTGACTCACCCCATCACAAGAGGATATGAAGAACTTTGCACTTTCACATGCCAGGTTCTTCCATACATACATGTTAATTATACCTACATGTACATTAATAACAGTATCGGTATCAAGTTTCCATACTTATTCTTAAAATAAGACATAAGTGGGCATTTGTTTTAACTGCAAATAAACATTGCAATTTCATTCATTATAAAGACCCTAGATCTTTCAACTTATGATATGAATTTATGAAAGGGTTTTCATTGTGTTAAAATTTGCATTCAGAGTCAATAACATCTGCACTCATTGCGGAAGGAAAAGTGACCACTAACGAATACATACAACTGCTCTACTGGTCACTTTAAAACACAAAGGTTATGTACCTCTACCTCTCTCTCTCTCTCCATACATACACACATACAAAAGTAAAGGTGTTCCAAATGAAAATAACTCAAATATTATTTCAAAACACTTATTTTGAAGTAATCATGTTATACTGTATAAATATTACAAAAAACTCGCTTTGATGTAACTCGCTATACTGTGCACACTAATGTAATCATGTTTGTCTGTGTTGTTTTATGTCTCATCAAGAGTATTTAACTCATATAAAGATACAACAGATTAAGGAGACCCGAATGTGTTAAAAACAGCTGGGGTTCTACAATATTGTATCATTCTGTACATTGAAGTCTCGATTTACAGAGATCAGGAGAGAGAATTCAAACCAGTGAGAGACGGTAGTATTCCTCTGCTGGGGATTTACAACTGTCATCACCTGGTTTCTTAATGAAATGATGTCATTTTCAGACAAAATTCTGGAATTTTCTTTTCACATCATGTTGCTATTTCATGAGAAAAATTGATACAAAATTAAAATAAATATTTTATTTCTTGTACATAATAGAAATGTTAATGAAATAAAGCATAGAAATATCTATATCAAATGAAAATACTGTATATATTCATCTACAAATATACATCAGAAATCATGGCAAGCGACAATGAAGATTGATTGTTCAGTTTAACCAGTGATAAAGTCAGGCAACTTCTGTGTAAATTTGAAATTGTACTTTGCTGCACTTTAAATGATAAATGAAATTAAATAAAAAGTAATTGATCTAGAAAACTAAGTTTTCCAAAAAAAAAAAAACCAAAACAAAACAAAAAAACTATCTTATAACAGAATCAAACTTCAAACAACTGTTTAACAGTAAATGTTAAAACTCAAAAATACTGCAGTACGACGCATTCTATAGACATTTAGATATTTTATAGTAAACCAAAAACCCATGGCTTTCACAATATAAAAACTTCAAAGATTAGTAAGAAAAGATTGTTAACAGAATCCTGGAGTGGTGAAGGCAATTAGAACAGCAAATTATCATCAGTCAGCAGTGGGGGTGAAAGTGAACAGCCACAGCTCATCTATCACAGAACACTGCATGAGAAATGGGACAGTCAAAATCACAGAAATGTTTATAGAGCGGCCTTCTTATCAGTCCACTTGTACGTTCCGTAGTATTTGAAATCGAATTTATCGCACAGTTCATCGGATTCTTTTGGTCCTCGGCTGAAAACAGGAATACGGGATTCAAATAGCAAGCTAGAATCCCTCTTAGGGGTGTTTTCTCAAGACCTGATCAATTCTGCTGATATCAGTTCAAATTAACTGTTTTTATTGCATATCATTTCTAACAAAGATACAATTTTCTACAAGTGTAATCATTGAACAGGCTCAACACAATTAATTTTCAAAGAATTGCCATAATTTTGTCTACTATGAAGATGGAATAGATTGCAGAATCTCATCTAAATATTTTACAAGGTTTGCATGGCCAAAAGATAAATAGTCCACCTCTAAGCATAGTGCATAGGATGGAAACACTTTGTACAAATAGAATAATTGCTTTTTATTGAATGATGTCACAATAGACACGTCCCCATTCATTCTGAACGAAAGCCTATTGTTCATAAAGTCATTGTAGACAGTCTTCACTGTTTCTGAACAAAAACAATGTTCAAATTGTCACTTTACATAGTCATCTTTAGGCAATGTCCAGTTTATATTTTTTATCAAGTGTTCCTTTTAAGGCTGAATTTTAAAGAAAAATTCTTGACTTTCTTTCACAACTGTTGTTTCATAAACCTTTTACGATTCTCCTCTGATCTAGGAATTCTTCATTTCTACTGTTGTTTACAGGGCAAGAATTTTCTCGACGATTAGATTGATTGATTATATATTGTTTAACATCCCACTCAAGAATTTTTCACTCATATGGAGATGTCACCATTGCCGGTGAAGGGCTGCAAAAATTTAGGCCTATGCTCGGCGCTTATGGCCTTTGAGCAGGGAGAGATCATTTACGTGTCACACCTGCTATCTATCATGGGGCCTCGGTTTTTGTGGTCTCATCTGAAGGATCGCCCCATTTAGTCATCTATTACGACAAGCTAGGGGTACTGAGGACCTCATAGGATCTCCATGATTAGAATTTGTTCCACAACATATAAATGAGCTAATCAATTACAAGGAGTATTAAAAATTCTTGTGGTTTTGTTCATTCAAATATTATCATATTCATACATGTTGATTCATTAAAAGTACTTTTTAATTTTCCAGGTTTTAATTGATAATTGATTGATTGTTTGTTTGTTTTACCTCCTGTCAAGAATTTTTCACTCATATTGAGACGTCACCAGCTGTAGATGAAGTACCACAAATTTAGACCTATGCTTAGTGCTCAGGGCTGTAGCAGTGAGGATTCTTGAACATGCCAATGCCTGCCATGACACGTAACTTCCATTTTTAAGGTCATATCCAAATAACCTGTGATTCTCACTTCTAAATGCTGAGTGTTTAGCAAAGGAGCAATCACTACCTATGTTTGTATCAAAGGTTTGACATGGCCATGGCACGAACAGGGCTCAAACTCACAACCTCCCAGTTATGAAGCAAATGCTCTAACCACTGAGCTACCCTGACTGGACAAGTGGATAAAAACAAACATTTTGTAAGATACTTAAAATCAAAGCATACACTTTAATTACAAATCAACTTCAAAAGAGCACTCTACCTATTGAAAGTTACAGGCAATTATATCGCTTGGGTTCATATATTACCCAAAAATAATAAAAGATCCATAATGATTTACAGACTCAATTATTAATTTTGATCCATAATAATTCATTATAGTTCATAAATTATGCTACTAACAAGTCTTTATAACGATAATCTGTTCTTATTTTGTCTATTTTTATCCAAACCACATAAACTCAGATGTTTGATGATTTATAATAATGATTGATTGTATATGATTGCATATTGTTCTAAAGTCCCTCTCGAGAATCTTTCATTTATATGGAGACGTCACCATTGCTGGTGAAGGGCTGCAAAATTTAAGCTTATGCTTGGTGCTTAGGGCCTTTGAACAGGGAGGAATCTTTATCATGCCACACCTGCTGTGACACAGGGCCTCGGGTTTTACGATCTCATCCGAAGGACCGCTTCATTTAGTCACCTCTCATGATGAACAAAGGGCACTGAGGATCTATTCTAGCCCGGATCCCCATGGGGTTATAATAATTAAGTTAATTTGGGTAGTTAGTGGCAACAGTCTAAATCCAACAGTCAAAATGGCTGTGATAAGTTAAAGTGCAGACGGTTTTACAAATTTCAGTCACATGGAGCTATTACAGACTTCAGTTTATGAACTGGTGTAAGAAATTCAACTTAAAAATGATATCTAATGTTGCATATTGTATATAATTGCTTGTTGCAATGCAAAACATTCTTTTAGTGGTACACTGCCAAGACCTAGCGAAAATTTAACTTAAAAATAATAAGCATTTCTTAATTTATGTCTTTACATCTTGAGAAGTATACAGAATTTCGGGATCAACTTTGGTAGTAATGTAGATTACGTGTGATTGTATTAGAATACAAAGTAGAATTTTATACCATTTGATTTATTTTTCTTTTCATTGGTGAACTTCGGTACCCTAAATTTGGAAATCTATACCTTTACTCTTTAATAGTAAATTCGAACCCAAGCAATATAATTGCCTGTGTTGAAAATTGACCTGATCGTAAATAACAAAAACAAAGTAAAAATATTCAAAAACAAGCATTCTGAGTGTATTGCAGGCAATACAAAGTCCCCTTCCTTTACGATAA
Organism: Ostrea denselamellosa; assembly: GCA_024699665.1. Lineage (NCBI taxonomy): Eukaryota > Metazoa > Mollusca > Bivalvia > Ostreida > Ostreidae > Ostrea > Ostrea denselamellosa. The sequence goes on from JAMZEH010000017.1 coordinate 17,808,771, forward strand.
TTCAGCCAAACGTATGTCAAGCATAACGAAACTCAAACTTGATCTGTAGCTATCCAAGACAAAGCCACATATCAAATTTAAATTGAATATCTTCATCCATTGTGGAGAAAAGTCAGGAAAAAATTATTCTTGCAATTTCTCAAGAGGCATAATTCAGTCAAAATTAGAAGCACAACGAAACTCAGACTTGATCTCTAACTAATCAAGACAAAGCCATATATAAAATTTCAGTTCAATATCTTAATCCAATGCGGAGAAAAGTCCCGAAAACTCATTGAGAATGACAGACAAACAGACTGATGTTGTATCTGATGGACAAAGGGTAAACTAAGAGTTCCCTTCGACAAAGCCAGTAGGGGACTAATATAAGTATTACGTTACAATAATTTCATGCACTAATTAATTTATATACATAGTAACGATTCCAGTGGGGATTCAGTTAGTCCTACGATAAATATCCCTCCCACTAAAAGGCTGTAAGCGCCAAGCATAGGCCTAAATTTTGCAGCCCTTCACTGGCAATGGTGAATGAGTGAAAAATTCTCGAGAAGGATGTTGACAACATACAACCAACATATGTAATAAAAGCCAGTTTAATTATCAACATTATTTGGAGATAAATTTATAGTATTTAGTAGAAACCTATGTCAATATTTTTATTAGTTGTAATTCAGTGAACATTAACATTAATGTATTGTGTTTTTAATATGTGCTTGGACTTTCCATCAACAAAGAAATGTAGACAAATTGAGCATCCAGTTACATGATATGTAGGTCAATCATGTGATAAATAGGTTAATCATGATATGTAGGTCAGTCATGTGATAAATAGGTTAATCGTGATATGTAGGTCAATCATGTGATAAATAGGTTAATCATGATATGTAGGTCAGTCATGTGATAAATAGTTTAATCGTGATATGTAGGTCATTCATATGACAAATAGGTTAATCATGATATGTAGATAATTACATGATATAAGGTCAATTACATGATATAAAGGTCAATCATGATATAAAGGTCAATTACTTGATGTAAAGGTCAGTCATGATATATAGGTCAGTCACTTGATATATAGGTCATTTACATCATAGTCAATCACATGATGTAGGTCAATCAAATAATGGAAGGAAATTATTATGGTGCTAAAACCCCACACAACCAATACAACACCAACATCATCACACAGACACACTTACCTGCCATATTTGTAGTAAATGGGTTTTGGTTTCTCTTTGTCAATGCGATGAAGAAGTGGTGTAAATATTCTCCATGCCTCATACAGCTCATCTGAGCGGACAAAGTGGATCTGGGAACCAGTAAAGACGTCCAGAATAAGTCGCTCATAGGCATCTGGGAGCTTCATGTCCTGTGGATTTTAAACATAAAACTTCAGGAATAAAAGTTTTAAATTTCCTCCATTTAATGTGATATCACCTTGTGTCGGTTATTGTAAAATGTAATATTACTTTGTACCGGTTATTGTAAGATGTAATATCACTTTGTACCGGTTATTGTAAGATGTAATATCACCTTGTATGGGTTATTGTAAGATGTAATATTACCTTGTATTTGTTATTGTAAGATGTAATATTACCTTGTATTGGTTATTGTAAGATGTGATATTACCTTGTATTTGTTATTGTAAGATGTAATATTACCTTGTATTGGTTATTGTAAGATGTAATATCACTTTGTACCGGTTATTGTAAGATGTAATATCACCTTGTATGGGTTATTGTAAGATGTAATATTACCTTGTATTGGTTATTGTAAGATGTAATATTACCTTGTATTTGTTATTGTAAGATGTAATATTACCTTGTATTGGTTATTGTATGATGTAATATTACCTTGTATTTGTTATTGTAAGATGTAATATTACCTTGTATCGGTTATTGTAAAATGTAATATTACCTTGTATTTGTTATTGTAAGATGTAATATCACTTTGTACCGGTTATTGTAAGATGTAATATCACCTTGTATGGGTTATTGTAAGATGTAATATTACCTTGTATTGGTTATTGTAAGATGTGATATTACCTTGTATTTGTTATTGTAAGATGTAATATTACCTTGTATTTGTTATTGTAAGATGTAATATTACCTTGTATTGGTTATTGTATGATGTAATATCACCTTGTATGGGTTATTGTAAGATGTAATATTACCTTGTATCGGTTATTGTAAGATGTAATATTACCTTGTATCGGTTATTGTAAGACAAGTCCAATTCCGTCTCTTCACAGCCAAATGTCATGCCAGGTGACTTAGTCATCATCTTGAGGTAAACAGCTTCATCAGGTTGGACACGAATCACCAACTCGTTCCGCTTCACTTCACCTGGTGGGAAGATATCCCCAGCTACATCCTTGAACTGAATCCTAACCTCTGCCTTTCTCTCATTAAGAGCTGTAATAAATTATGATAAAGAGATAACTTTAAATCCCTTCTATTCTAAGTTGCTTATGGAAAGTTATTACAGAATTTCTTCTTATATTTTACAATTTTATTGCTAAGTCTTCCTATCATCTCTTTTGTGTGTATTTATCGTCTCTTTTGTGTGTATTTATTGTCTCTTTTACCTGTACTCATTTCATTGGTGTGTACTTATCTATATTGTGAGTATACACCTCTTTTTGCGTGTATTTATCGTCTCTTTTGTGTGTATTTATCATCTCTTTTACCTGTACTCATTTCATTGGTGTGTACATATCTGTATTGTGAGTATACACCTCTTTTTGCGTGTATTTATCGTCTCTTTTGTGTGTATTTATCATCTCTTTTACCTGTACTCATTTCATTGGTGTGTACATATCTGTATTGTGAGTATACATCTCTTTTGTGTGTATTTATCGTCTCTTTTACCTGTACTCATTTCATTGGTGTGTACATATCTATATTGTGAGTATACATCTCTTTTGTGTGTATTTATCGTCTCTTTTGTGTATTCCTATTCTCTGTACACTGAAAACAATTATTCTAAATTCTCCTTACCTTCTCACATCTACAAGTCTACATAAGACTTACTTGCTTACCTTCTCACATCTACAAGTCTACATAAAACTTACTTGCTGCAGTTATGATCCCTACTCTTCACAAATTTACCTATATACAGGAAATATCTCAATTCATGAACATCTTACCTTTTCCACACCTAAGGATGAATGGTACGCCATCCCATCGTTCATTCTTCACCTTCAAAACTGCTGTTACAAAAGTGGGGGTTGTGGAACCTATTAAAAGGCATATTGTATATCAAGTCAAAGGATGAGCATCGATAAATAGCAATTGATATAGCAAATTAAGGTCGATGTAAAGAATGAGGTGAAGAAACATATTACACACAATGCAAATGGGGGGGGGGGGGGGTGTGAAGCAACAGACCACAGACAAGGCCAAGAGTGGAGCAACACAATCTACATCTTCCACAATCTACATCTTCACACAATCTAAATCTTCACACAATCTATATCTTCACACAATCTAAATCTTCACACAATCTATATCTTCACACAATCTATATCTTCACACAATCTAAATCTTCACACAATCTATATTTTCACACACTCTAAATCTTCACACAATCTACATCTTCACACAATCTAAATCTTCACACAATCTAAATCTTCACACAGTCTAAATCTTCACACAATTTAAATCTTCACACAATCTATATCTTCACACAATCTAAATCTAAACATCATCTAAATCTTCACACAATCTAAATCTAAACACAATCTAAATCTTCACACAATCTAAATCTTCACACACAATCTAAATCTTCATACAATCTAAATCTAAACACAATCTACATCTTCACACAGTCTAAATCTTCACACAATTTAAATCTTCACACAATCTATATCTTCACACAATCTAAATCTAAACATCATCTAAATCTTCACACAATCTAAATCTAAATACAATCTAAATCTTCACACAATCTAAATCTTTACACACAATCTAAATCTTCACACAATCTAAATCTAAACACAATCTAAAGCTTCACACAATCTAAATCTTCTGAATCAATCTATAGACAGTCACCTTTTGGTACAGTGGGGTCGTCAAGGTAACCGATCTTCTGGTCGCCCTCTCCCGCAGGATCCCCGATATACTGTCCCAGGACCACATTATCCAGCTCCACTGGTGAAATACTCTTAAGGACCTTCACCTACAATCAAAGGTCAAGTATGTCATCACATAATGACTTGTCCTTGAGAAAGGACTACCTTGTTGACAAAAATGAACCACCTAGTTGATAAAATGAACCACCTTGTTATTGAGAAATGATTGCCTTATTATTCAGAAGGGACCACCTTCTTAACTAGTGGGTTTTGTTTTTGTTTTGGGTTTGGTTTTTTTGTTTTTTTACAAAAAATCTCCCCTTCAAAGTCTGATTTTCTTATAATGGGGTGACAATAATGAGTTGAAGAGTACAATGCAGGCAATATCAAGAGTATGATGAGGGCAATATCAGGAGTATGATGATGGCAATATCAAGAGTACAATGGAGGCAATATCAAGAGTACAATGTAGGCAATATCAAGGTCAGTTAAATGTCTTGTCAATATCCTCTGTCTTTCATCAATACTGTACAAACTAATAGTGCTTCTAAGTATGAAGTCTTGAAGCTAAAAGGTTAATAAGTTATTTATTTGAAAATATAAACATATTTTTAATCATTAAACCGTGGGGGGGTTACTTTTATTTGACATTAAAGAAATGTGGCAAGGTCAAAAATTGTCAACAGCTCAAGGATCTTTCACTCACATGGAGACGTCACCACTCCCGGTGAAGGGCTGCAAAATTTAGGCCTATGCTCGGTGCTTATGGCCTTTGATCAGGGAGGGATCTTTTACGTGCCACACCTGCTGTGACACGGGACCTCGGTTTTTGCGGTCTCATCCGAAGGACCACCCCATTTAGTCACCTCTTATGACAAGCAAGGGGTGCTGAGGATCTATTCTAACAACCCGGATCCCCGCGGGGCCTCAAGTCTGGAGTAAGAAACACAGGTAACTTCTATTTTAAGCTTACAGACTGAGTGCAATTTTAACATTACAATAAAACACAGTTATAGTGAACCTCCAGGGCCAGCAAAAAACAGTTCATTATAACCAAACTTCACTACAATAAAATACAGTGAACTTCCATCGTCAGCAAAAAATGTCTGTTAAAACCAAACTTCACCATATGGTATATCAATTACACCTCTGTCAAAATTCCAAATATTTCAAAGAATATAAAATTTAAGAAATTTCAATCAGATTCATTTGTTAATATGTCCATGGTGATCTCTATAACCAAACCTCACCATACAGTATACACCTACAGGGCCAGCAACAAACAGTTCATTATACCCAAACTTCACTGTACAGTATAAACGTACGGGGCCAGCAACAAACAGTTCATTATGACCAAACTTCACTGTACAGTATAAACGTACGGGGCCAGCAACAAACAGTTCATTATGACCAAACTTCACTGTACAGTATAAACGTACGGGGCCAGCAACAAACAGTTCATTATGACCAAACTTCACTGTACAGTATAAACGTACGGGGCCAGCAACAAACAGTTCATTATACCCAAACTTCACTGTACAGTATAAACGTACGGGGCCAGCAACAAACAGTTCATTATGACCAAACTTCACTGCAATAAAATACAGTCACAATGAACCTCCTGGTACAGTGAAATCAGTTAATTATTTGTTATATCGAATATCACGTCTGATGTTTTCCTAACATAGGAGACTAAATATCACTTTGTATTAAGTGTGAATTCATGACAAGCGTAAATCTATGACAAGCATGTTCTACTGTATACACAAGTTCTGTATTTATTTCACTACTAATGCATGGACAAAACTAATGAAGAACAACAATATGACTTGACAATCACATAATCTGACCGACGACTCTTTTCCATCATCTAACTCCTGACCTTTTCATTCCTGATATCCTCTGCTGCAGTAGATGGTGGCTTCTCCATGGCAACCAAGGTCAAGATCTGTAGTAGATGGTTCTGCATAACATCTCTGTAATGATGGACACAAAATTATTAGAAAAATTGGTATTAATTTGTAATAAGTATCTCATTGGTTTGTACAATGGAGTTCTATGGAATTAAGGTAATTTGCATAATTGGCAAAACTGATCAATCACAAATTACCCCATGATTATACTGTATTTACATTTTATTCCCTTACATCTCTATCAATAAAACAACTTGTTTTTCATGAGTATATGCTTCCAAGTCAAGCTGAAATGTCATTGGTGCATCACGGTAAATTTTACAAGGAATTACATACTGTATGTGAAATATAAAACCCTATCAATGTCCATTCCAAAGCTATGGCCAAGAGAAACTGACGAGAAGACAACTGGACACGCTACAAACCATATGCCCCAAATCTCCAATTACGAGGGCATAAAAATCCCACTCATAATATAATAAACACAATTTTCTTTTTATATTTTATCCCCTATCAGCAGTTGATCAAACACAATACCTTATGATTCCAAATTCATCAAAATAGCCTCCCCTGCCCTGTGTGCCAAACGGTTCTTTGAAGCTGATGACAACAGATGCAATTCCATCTCTGTTAAAGACGGGACTGAATATCTTGTTGGCAAATCTACAAATATTTCATTAAAATAAACAAAAAGCTGGGCTACATTCTTTATGAAATAGTTTCAACTGCACAACAGTTGAAATAGTGGCGAGGTTATATATAATGTATCATCTGTACTTGCTCAAATTCTCACAATCTCACCTGAGCACCACGAGATTAAAATACAGACAATCTCACCTGAGCACCACGAGATTAAAATACAGACAATCTCACCTGAGCACCACGAGATTAAAATACAGACAATCTCACCTGTGCACCACAAGATTAAAATACTGACAATCTCACCTGAGCACCACGAGATTAAAAACTGACAATCTCACCTGAGCACCATGAGATTTTGGACCATTTCCTTCCCGAGATAGTGATCTATCCTGTAGATTTCCTCCTCTTTAAACAGAGCCCCAAGATGATTGGACAACTGGTTAGAACTTTCCAGGTCTTTTCCAAACGGCTTCTCCACCACAATGCGAGTCCATTTATCTCTGTAAAAAACAACAATATGTGTCCACTTATCTCTGTATAAAACAATACGAGTCCATTTATCTCTGTATAAAACAGTACGAGTCCACTTATCTCTGTATAAAACAGTACGAGTCCATTTATCTCTGTATAAAACAGTACGAGTCCACTTATCTCTGTATAAAACAGTACGAGTCCACTTATCTCTGTATAAAACAGTACGAGTCCACTTATCTCTGTATAAAACAGTACGAGTCCACTTATCTCTGTATAAAACAGTACGAGTCCATTTATCTCTGTATAAAACAGTACGAGTCCACTTATCTCTGTATAAAACAGTACGAGTCCACTTATCTCTGTATAAAACAGTACGAGTCCACTTATCTCTGTATAAAACAGTACGAGTCCACTTATCTCTGTATAAAACAACAATACCAGTCCACTTATCTCTGTATAAAACAATAATTTGTAAAGACAGTGAGTGGTGTTTGTCTGTAGTCAAACAGAGCAAATTTACAAAATAGATTTCTTTTCAAAAGTACACAAGGATATAAACTGCAGTGCTTCACACCTGCCTACATAATATGCTGGAATATGATGGTATGAAGAGTTGCAGGTCATACCCTTGTGTATATTCAACAAGAGGCCCATAGGCTTTATGGGTCACCCGAGTATTAGGTTAAAGCATCACTAGTCCCAAGGCCTATGAAATCTACAAAAAAAATTCTGTTTTGAATATCTAAAGTAAATTCTAATATTCAGTAAAATTCACAATTTTGGTACATTCTTTTCTGCATTTCTTAAACATGCATTTAGTTCCTATACTGTATCTTAACTTAAAGAAGTCTTTCAAATGATAAGACAATAATCACTGTAATAATTTTGGCCCCATCCTGGAAACAAACCTTTGCCCCTAGGATCATAAAATATACAAGAACCTCTATCCCAGAGATCATGAAATCTACAGTTTTGGCAGAGGCCTTTTTACTGTATATCAATATACATTTAGTGTTCCTTACACATGTGCAGTTGTAGAGTAGAAGATTTTAAAATATGGTCAATTTTTGGCAGTTTTTGCCCCACTCCTATGGCCCTTGTGGTGAAAGAGTCCTGAAATTTACAATTTATGTTCCCCTTGTCCCAAAGATGCTTATAATATGAAAGAATTTGAATGTTAGTTATCAAGAAGAAGTTAAAAATATTCAATTTTTAACAGATGATGCACAATGGACAACAAAAAACAGACACCAACGGATGACAACCAATTGAGTAAACTCAGGTGACCTAAAAATAAATTTACTTCTCATATCTACATTCTGGGGAGTGGCCGAGTGATTAGAGCATCACACTCAAAATCACAAGGCCTCTCACCTCTAGTCAGCGTGGGTTCAAATCTCGCTCACGCCGATATATGCGAGAAAGTTTGCCAGTTTATTTTCGGAAGGTCGGTGGTCTCTTCCCAGGTGCATTGTATTTGGGTTCTCTTCTCCATCAATAAAAACTGGATGCCACCAGATAACTGAAAAATCATTGAGTGTGGCGGAAAGCAACAAACATATCTACATTCTCCTTTCATTTCTGTCAGAATTACCTGCTGTTAAAAGAGACCCACTATATTTATCAAGATTCATATGCATATTGTTCACAACACTGATATTCCGGAGAAAATGGATAACATTACTTGTAAAAATAACAAAGGAAAAATATTGGAAGTCTAAATATTAAAATATGGTTCCTGTCTGTAAACAAACAAAGCATAGAGACGAATGAACTACTGTTAAAATCAAAACTTAAAGACAATCAAACAAAGCATACAGACAAATGGATTCTATCTATTAACAAAGACTGAAGACAATTGAGCATTGTGTTATATAAAAGCTCACCCTTTAGACATACAGACAGCTTTGAGATTCAGTGTCACAGATTCGTAAACAGACGGTGGTAGAGCTAGGTAGAATATTCGGTTACAGCTGCCTTTCTCCTCCACAGCTTTGTTCAGACGAGAGAATCCATCTGGCTTGTCGTAACTCCCAGCAACATACTCGTTGACTTTAAAAAATTCCTCCATTTTCTGTTTTTCATCATCTTTTACCTACAACAAATTTAGCAGCTGTAAAAGAATTCCAAGTGGCATCAAGATTGTTTTTCTGCATTTAACTCTGTCTTTTGGTTTACAGCTTAACTTCAGTATCTCAAACATTGATATCTCAAATACCCTGGACATATCAGATATGACAAAGTGAGTTGGAAGTCCCAACTACATTTTCTTTATGCATTTTAAACTCAGTATATTGAATCCTTGCATATTTCGAAGTTTTTTCTCCGCCCCATTAAGTTCAAGATAACAAGGATAGTCGACTATTTAATGTTCTCTTATGATTTTGACTGTATGGATCACTGAATGACTGGATCGATCACTGAATGACTGGATCAATCACAGAATGACGGTATCAAATCAATGAATGACTGGATCGATCACTGAATGACTAGATCAATGAATGAATGACTGGATCAATCACTGAATGACTGAATCGATCACTGAATGACTGGATCAATCAATGAATGACTGAATCAATCACTGAATGACTGGATCAATCACTGAATGACTGGATCAATCACTGAATGACTGGATCAATCACTGAATGACTGGATCAATCACTGAATGACTGGATCAATCACTGAATGACTGGATCAATCACTGAATGACTGGATCAATCACTGAATGACTGGATCAATCACTGAATGACTGGATCAATCACTGAATGACTGGATCGATCACTGAATGACTGGATCAATCACTGAATGACTGGATCAATCACAGAATGACGGTATCAAATCACTGAATGACTGGATCAATCAATGAATTACTGGATCGATCACTGAATGACTGGATCAATGAATGAATGACTGGATCAATCATTGAATGACTGGATCAATCAATGAATGACTGGATTGATCACTGAATGACTGGATCGATCACAGAATGACGGTATCAAATCACTGAATGACTGGATCAATCAATGAATGACTGGATCAATCAATGAATGACTGTATTGATCACTGAATAATGGTATTGATCAATGACTTTGTCAATTAAGTTTTCAAGAATAGTCACAGCAAAGATTGAGTTCTGCAACTGTGAATGTCTATAAACGTTTAGTGTTTATTCATCAAATCACCATCGATAGAATCGGAGACGTCATCTTACTGGTGAATCATCGTATCATCCCAGCACTCCATGCTTACTCCTAATTAAAGTCGGAGACCCGAGACTCTGTATTACAGAGAATTACAGATGTTAGCAAGGACGCGGATTAAGAGGTAATTAGAGATCATTACAGAGCTGTTAGAATGGTCTAGGAAGTCAATAAAGGTGTTAACGTGCACTAAGTGAAGGATCATCTCTATGTCAGGGCCTTATGTAAAACTCTATTTGCAATATATAATGCTTACTACATGAGAAATGGCTCTCTAAAAGCTTTGCTATGATTTTGTTAATCAAAATCCCCTACTCCCATGAGTTATGTCCAAGACAAGTTGTAGATACGATTTCAACAACAATATTGACACACTATCAGTACTGTATTGTTTATTTCATCCATACTGTTTTTGTACTGACACTGTAATCCTAATGGTTTGTACAGCTGACACCATACTGATATGGAATCATGATTGTTGAGGTTTCTCTGTTTTGTCGATTTTGACATTATCATTTTGATATCGAATCATTATTGTCTTTAATGTCATCTGAATTATGTATGTCATTTTTAGTCTTAGTCAATCCTTCCTGCTGATACCAACTACATCGTATCAATGACGATTCATCAGCATTGTGATATTCCATCTTGTTGATATCGTCAATATAGACAACACTGTATTGATATCCAATCAGGATCATGTTGACTATAATGATCATGTAATTTTTCATTTAAGATATTTTTCCTGTCAATATCGATGACATCAAATCATGATCGTATTGACTATCACCACCATGTGAGTCATGCCCATTCAGTTTGAGATATCCCTTCATATATTGTGAATAGAATACAAAATCTAATACTGTACGAGGGATAATTCAAAAGTTCATGGACTGGTGCCATATGATGGAATACTTCTAGCATGCTCAACCCCATAAATGTGACACCATCACTTGGGGTGGCTTCTCCATGGCAACCAAGGTCAAGATTTGTAGTAGATGGTTCTACATAACATCACTTGGGGCAAGGCGGTCAATTCATCTAACCCTAAAACCTAACGTTATATCATTATCTCTAACATTATATCGTTATCTCTAACATTATATCGTTATCTCTAACATTATATCAATATCTCTAACATTATATCATTATCTCTAACATTATATCATTATCACTAACATTATATCATTATCTCTAACATTATATCATTATCTCAAACATTATATCATTATCTCTAACATTATATCATTATCTCTAACATTATATCGTTATCTCTAACATTATATCATTATCTCTAACATTATATCGTTATCTCTAACATTATATCATTATCTCTAACATTATATCATTATCTCTAACATTATATAATTATCTCTAACATTATATCGTTACCTCTAACATTATATCATTATCTCTAACATTATATCGTTATCTCTAACATTATATCGTTATCTCTAACATTATATCGTTATCTCTAACATTATATCGTTATCTCTAACATTATATCGTTATCTCTAACATTATATCATTATCTCTAACATTATATCATTATCACTAACATTATATCGTTATCTCTAACATTATATCATTATCTCTAACATTATATCGTTATCTCTAACATTATATCATTATCTCTAACATTATATCATTATCTCTAACATTATATCATTATCTCTAACATTATATAATTATCTCTAACATTATATCATTACCTCTAACATTATATCATTACCTCTAACATTATATCGTTACCTCTAACATTATATCGTTATCTCTAACATTATATCGTTATCTCTAACATTATATCGTTATCTCTAACATTATATCAATATCTCTAACATTATATCATTATCTCTAACATTATATCATTATCACTAACATTATATCGTTATCTCTAACATTATATCATTATCTCTAACATTATATCGTTATCTCTAACATTATATCATTATCTCTAACATTATATCATTATCTCTAACATTATATCATTATCTCTAACATTATATCGTTATCTCTAACATTATATCATTATCTCTAACATTATATCGTTATCTCTAACATTATATCATTATCTCTAACATTATATCATTATCTCTAACATTATATAATTATCTCTAACATTATATCGTTATCTCTAACATTATATCATTATCTCTAACATTATATCAATATCTCTAACATTATATCATTATCTCTAACATTATATCATTATCTCTAACATTATATCATTATCTCTAACATTACATCATTATCTCTAACATTATATCATTATCTCTAACATTATATCATTATCTCTAACATTATATCGTTATCTCTAACATTATATCATCTCTAACATTATATCGTTATCTCTAACATTATATCGTTATCTCTGACATTATATCATTATCATTAACATTATATCATTATTGTACGACCCTTGAAAACAGTCTTGACTATGGTAAATTATAACTTTGTCAAATAACGATATGGAAACAATGTCATTTATATCAACATCATACTTGGTCATTGAAAATCAACACTGCATTTGGTAAACAGTAACTTTGTCAAATGACAATTGTCGATATCGACATTGCATTTGATCATTGGAAAACAGTGTCACATATGATAAACAATAACTTTGTCACATGACGATAATGATATGATATTGTCATGTTATGATCGACATCACTGACATCAACATCATATTTGGTCATTGGAAAACAGTGTGTATATTGTGAATAATAAGCCTGTCAGATGACGATATCAACGATTGTATTTGGTCTTTGACGTGTATGACCTCCATATCACAGAACGAAAATCATAAACATTAAATGTCATTATGATGGCAAGCATCACAAAAATGACCCTGCTTTGTGGCATTATTTATAAAGTCTTTCAAAAGTAGGTCAACAAAGCCCCAACTCGAAGCTGATGTGTAACCCAATTATGTAAGTTAATGAATGAATTTTCATTCAGTAGCTGCAAGATGCCCAAAAGAAGACAGGAAGTGTTTGCACTGATGCACACAAACACAGACAGACAGACACACACACAGACAGACAGACACACACACACACACACAAAACACACACAAATGCACACGCTGATCAATATAGGGCACCTGCCTATTGAGAGGCTCTATTCATAACCTCCCTATTGAGAGGTTCTATTCATAGACTGATTAATATAGGACACCTGCCTACTATTGAGAGGTTCTAATCATAGGCTGATCAATATAGGGCACCTGCCTGCTGCAAGGCTCTTATTCATAGGCTGATCAATATAGGGCACCTGCCTACTATTGAGAGGTTCTAATCATAGACTGATCAATACAGGGCACCTGCCTGCTGCAAGGCTCTATTCATTTACATGGTGTTAAGTCACATCTGGCATGCTCAGTGAGAATCATGGGTCTTTCAGATAAGACCTTATAAACAGGTCCCGTGTCACAGCAGGCTTTGATAAGACCCCTCACTGCTAGGACTCTGAGTGCCATACATAAATCTAACTTTGTCAATTGTGGCAGTTCATTGCTGCATCAGTCATACTGTAGGTGAAGTCAGGCTTACAAAATTGTGAACAGACAGATGGATGTATTAACAAAGTTAAAACTATAAGACTTTTTAGTGCCAATACATGTATAAAAAAAAAAATAAAAACTCTGGTCCTGACCTTCATGAAGGGCAGGGCCTTCTGTCGAATGTCATCCATGGATATCTTGCTGCGAGCATAGCCGATGAAATATGTTTTGGGGGGAACCAGTCCATCTCGGAACAACCACCTGTGTGAGGAAAAACAATCTACATCAAGGAGTAGAGAACCAGCAATCTGTACATTATAATTTCAATACAAACAGTCTGCATGAAAACTTTCTGTTACACTGGAAGAATTAATTGGTTGTTGATGTTTTCTCATGCACAATAACAAATTATAACACAATGAGTCTGGCTTAGTGATAATGCACCTCTGGTCAGTAGCTGGGTGATAATGCACGTTTGGTCAGTAGCTGGGCGATAATACACCTTTGGTCAGTAGCTGGGCAATAATACACCTCTGGTCAGTAGCTGGGCGATAATACACCTTTGGTCAGTAGCTGGGCGATAATACACCTTTGGTCAGTAGCTGGGTGATAATACACCTTTGGTCAGTAGCTGGGTGGTCATGTTCAAATTCCAGTGTGGCACTTGTTTCTCACATTATCACCAGTGTCATATCGACTTTACCCATGTGAGATAGTCATGTGAGATGTTTTTTTCTCACAGTATCACCAGTGTTATATCGACTTTACCCATGTGAGATAGTCATGTGAGATGTTTTTTTCTCACAGTATCACCAGTGTCATATCGACTTTACCCATGTGAGATAGTCATGTGAGATGTTTTTTTCTCACAGTATCACCAGTGTCATATCGACTTTACTCATGTGAGACAGGAATGTAAGATTTGTCTTTCTTACACTGCTACAACATCTTGATATGATGTCATGTACTGTCTATGCAGTAGTAACATATTTTGTATTAGATTCTTCAAAGTTCGATTTAATACAACTTTCTGAACAGCAGTCTTGGATGTTTTAGTTTGAAGTGTAAATCATTTTCAAGTATGCTTTTTCTGACTGTCTAATCAGTTTTTGCATTCATTAAGTTCAAATTACAATTTTGATTATTTTAAATCTTCTCAAAGCTCTTGAACCAATGCACTAAACTAATATAAAAAGTGAGAAATAATCCTCGAGATTCGCTGTCCTTTATTATATGCTCACATGGGAAAATTCCACCTTAGTGACGAGATTTGCTGTCTTGGACTTGACAAAGGTAAATGACTCCACTTAGCACCATAAAATCTGAGAGCTATAGTTGATGTCTCATTTAAACTTATATACAGTGTTGTCAGGGATCCATTCAACAGGGACAACACAAGAAGCAAGAAGAACCCCCCTCCCCACCATCCCCCATCTTGTCCTACTTCTTATACTGAAGACAAGATAGGATGGAGTTCATACACAAGAAAATTTCTTACCATAGTGGGGGCCACCGTGGCCGAGTGGTTAGAGCACTGTGCTCAAAATAACAAGGTCTCTCACCTCTAGTCGGCGCGGGTTCAATTCTCTCTTGCACCGATCTATGTGAGAGAGTATGCCAGTTTACTTTCGGAAGGTCGGTGGTCTCTTTCCGGGTACATTGTATCTGGGTTCTCTCCTCCACCAATAAAAACTGGACGCCACCAGATAACTGAAAAATTGTTGAGTGTGGTGTAAAACAATCAATCTTACCAGAGTGTTGGGTAGATTTTCTTCTTTGCTAAGTCTCCCTGTGAAAGAATGAAAATGCATGTCAAAAATCATATGTATACAATTCAAACAAGATTTCAAAGATTTTCGATTGGTCCCGTTTCATTTATTTTCCGGTTATTAGCAGTGAGCTAGATTTGCACCCCTGACATTTGATAATGGTTTACTCAAAATAAATTGAAAGCTGGGGATCCTGCAGCAGCTGATTGAATTCAATTCCTAGTTCAAATCAAGCATGCTGAGTGTTTTACAGCCAATACAAAGTCCCCTAATGGGAGGATAATTCAGTCAAAAGTAGGTCAAGCGTAACAAACTCAAACTTGATCTGTAACTATCCAAGACAAAGCCATGTACAAAATTTCAGTTGAATATCTTCATCTAATGTGGAGAAAAGTCCACAAACCTCAATCGGAATAACAGACAACGGACGGTCAGACAGAACAAGGATAAACTAATAGTACCCTCAAACAAAACTGGTAGAGGACTACTAAAAAAAAGTTGACCTCTTTCGTCCATTTTGCAAAAATAAAATTGAGATTTCAATTGCCACTGAAAAACCTATTCTAAATAATTCAAAGCAGTTAATTTCAAATTGCATGCATATATATGCATGTTGTTGAGCCTAGATACTTATACTGAAATTGTAACACACCGGAGTAATGTCCGAATCAGGATATACTGTTTTCCCATCGATATGTTGATCGAACAGTGATCAATTAACAACATGTCCCTCTCTAGAACTGAATTTCTATTGTAAAGTACATGGAATGAAAACATCTAAAGTAATTCAAGAAAAGCTTTAGAAACATGTACATGCCCCTCCTCCCCCTGGCAATATTGAAAAGCAACAACTTTAAATATTGAAAATTATGTCTGTAATGATCATGAAAAATGTGTGCTGTTTACTAGTCAGGGGCAGCCACTATACTTTGTTCCACCACCCGATGATTCTGTGACTGACCACCTGATGATTCTGTGACTGACCAACCGATGATTCTGTGACTGACCACCCGATGATTCTGTGACTGACCACCGGATGATTCTGTGACTGACCACCCGATGATTCAGTGTCTGACCACTCGATGATTCTGTGACTACCACCTGATGATTCTGTGACTGACCACCCGATGATTCTGTGACTGACCACCCGATGATTCTGTGACTGACCACCCGATGATTCTGTGACTGACCACCTGATGATTCTGTGTCTGACCACTCAATGATTCTGTGACGGACCACCGGATGATTCTGTGACTGACCACCCGATGATTCTGTGACTGACCACCCGATGATTCTGTGATGACCACCCGATGATTCTGTGACTGACCACCCGATGATTCTGTGATGACCACCCGATGATTCTGTGATGACCACCCGATGATTCTGTGACTGACCACACGATGATTCTGTGATGACCACTGGATGATTCTGTGATGACCACCCGATGATTCTGTGACTGACCACCTGATGATTCTGTGACTGACCACTGGATGATTCTGTGACTGACCACCCGATGATTCTGTGACCGACCACCCGATGATTCTGTTTAAATGACCACCCGATGATTTTGTTTGAATGACTGACCACACGATGATTCTGTGACCACCCGATGATTCTGTGACTGACCACCTGATGAATCTGTGACTGACCACCTGATGATTCTGTGACTGACCACACGATGATTCTGTGACTGACCACTGGATGATTCTGTGATGACCACCTGATGATTCTGTGACTGACCACCTGATGATACTGTGACTGACCACCTGATGATTCTGTGACTGACCACACGATGATTCTGTGACTGACCACTGGATGATTCTGTGATGACCACCTGATGATTCTGTGACTGACCACCTGATGATACTGTGACTGACCACCTGATGATTCTGTGACTAACCATCCAATGATTCTGTCACTGACCACCCGATGATTCTGTGACTGACCACCTGTGACTGACCACCCGATGATTCTGTGACTGACCACCCGATGATTCTGTTTAAATAACTGACCAACTGAGAATTCTGTTTGAATGACTGACCACCTGAGAATTCTGTTTAAATGACCTAGATTTCTTTACTGTGCTAAGGTTACCAAAACACAGAACCTTCATTTTTCATGTGTCATTTGAAAAGACCCAGACTTTCGTATTTGAACATGTTCAATGCTAAGTAATGACTCCGATCCGTTACAGCAGGGATGCCATTATAAATGTCATCTGATGAAGATGTGCTTTAACAAATGAGCCACCAGAATGCTTCTGAATTAAACTATGTACACAAGAAGTTATAGCAAGAAGAAGTATAAACTGGGAAAACTTTCCTTCATTATAGATTCTCTTTTGTCAATGACAGAAATTTCCTACATGAAAATGGTGGGAAATTCTATCCATTACTCATTTGTATAGACCTAGAGAATAAACAAACCTCCAAATAAAGAGCAAACAAAATGGTGCAGGCACTAAAACTCTCATCACTGTGAAAAAACAGAGGCTGCAAATTTATAACCTCATATAACATCTGACTTAATATTCAAAGTACATTCTGTAAACAGTCTCTGATCTTATCACTCCACAGCTCTTTTCTGATGTTGATGTAATTGTGTTTTCATGTTGTATTATCCGAAAAGGTTTATCTATGAAGCACATAAAAACAAGACAATATAAAGATTTAATATACGCTTGGGATCTTTCTGAAGTTGCTCAGCTGACTGTGAACCAGGATAAGGGTGTTAGTTCACCTGTTAAGAATGATGACACAGAACAGGTAAAAGATTATATAGAATGATGACACAGAACAGGTAAAAGATTATATATAGAATGGTGACACAGTACAGTTATAAGTGTATATATAGAATGATGACACAGTACAGTTATAAGTGTATATATAGAATGATGATACTGTACAGTTATAAGTGTATATATAGAATGATGACACAGTACAGTTATAAGTGTATACAGAGAATGATGACACTGTACAGTTATAAGTGTATATATAGAATGATGACACAGTACAGTTATAAGTGTATATATAGAATGGTGACACAGTACAGTTATAAGTGTATATATAGAATGATGACACAGTACAGTTATAAGTGTATATATAGAATGGTGACACAGTACAGTTATAAGTGTATACAGAGAATGATGACACTGTACAGTTATAAGTGTGTACATATAGAATGGTGACACTGTACAGTTATAAGTGTGTACATAGAATGATGACACAGTACAGTTATAAGTGGGGGCCTCCGTGGTCGAGTGGCTTGAGCATCGCGCTCAAAATCACAAGGCCTCTCACCTCTAATCGGCGCGAGTTCGAATCTCGCTCGCGCCGATATATGTGAGAAAGTTTGCCAGTTTACTTTCGGGAGGTCGGTGGTCTCTTTCCGGGTACATTATCTGAGTTCTCTCCTCCACCAATAAAATCTGGCCGCCACCAGATAACTGAAAAATTGTTGAGTGTGGCATAAAAAAATACCAAAAATCAGTTATAAGTGTATACATAGAATGGTGACACTGTACAGTTATAAGTGTATACATAGAATGATGACACAGTACAGTTATAAGTGTATACATAGAATGGTGACACAGTACAGTTATAAGTGTACATATATAGAATGATGATATTGTACAGTTATAAGTGTGTATATATAGAATGATGACACAGTACAGTTATAAGTGTGTATATAGAATGATGACACAGTACAGTTATAAGTGTATACATAGAATGGTGACACAGTACAGTTATAAGTGTATACATAGAATGATGACACTGTACAGTTATAAGTGTATACAGAGAATGATGACACAGTACAGTTATAAGTGTATATATAGAATGAAGACACTGTACAGTTATAAGTGTGTATATATAGAATGATGACACAGTACAGTTATAAGTGTATATATAGAATGATGACACAGTACAGTTATAAGTGTATATATGGAATGATGACACAGTACAGTTATAAGTGTATACATAGAATGATGACACAGTACAGTTATAAGTGTATACATAGAATGGTGACACAGTACAGTTATAAGTGTATATATAGAATGATGACACAGTACAGTTATAAGTGTATATATAGAATGATGACACAGTACAGTTATAAGTGTATACATAGAATGATGACACAGTACAGTTATAAGTGTATACATAGAATGATGACACAGTACAGTTATAAGTGTATACATAGAATGATGACACAGTACAGTTATAAGTGTATATATAGAATGATGACAATGTACAGTTATAAGTGTATACATAGAATGATGACACAGTACAGTTATAAGTGTATACATAGAATGACGATACTGTACAGTTATAAGTGTATATATAGAATGATGACATTGTACAGTTATAAGTTATGTATGATTCATGTCTGGACTACAACAGTTGTTAGGCTTGCAGGATGTAGCTCTCTGATCTCATGTTAATTGTTTTGTTAGTACAAAACATACATGAAGTACTCTGGTCTAACAGCTTTCTCATACTTCCTCGTGAGTCAAATTTAATCAGTTCTCTCCCTGAACACACTACAACACTTTACTCTATGAGATAGACATTTACACTATACTCAACTTTGTATTCACAGACAGTTTCCGTGGGGATCCAGGTTAGAATATGTCCACAGTACCCTTTGCTTGTTATACAAGGCCACTAAATAGGGCAGATACGGCCGCAAAAACTGAGGCCCCATGTCACAGCAGGTGTGGCACGATAAAGATCCCTACCTGCTCAAAGGTCTAAGCGCCAAGCATAGGCCTAAATTTTACAGCCCTTCACTGGCAATGGTGATGTCTCCATTTCAGTGAAAAATTCTCAAGTGGGACGTTAAAAAACATGCAATTAATCCAGAACTTTCTGTTGTCCCACACTGACCACACAATCTTGTAACTTTATAAACAATGTACATTTAAAGACTACATGGTCAATTTTCTTGTTAAAACAAACAACACAAAAGTATAGAGTGTTATCTTGTGGCTGATAATCAATTTGAATCAACATTCATCATATTTCATTTTAAGAAGGTGCTTGACAAGTTTACTTTTGTGTCAAACATTAAACTTTTGATCTTGCTCCTACAGGAAAAATATCACAGAATTTACAAGAAAGAATTGAATTGACAAGTCATAAAATTCAGGTTACAAAGTTAAAGCAGAAGATGCAGTGCACCACAGCCAGGTCTCAAACCCAGATGCCCTTAATTTCTAGTCAGGTGTTCTACCGAATGAACCATCTGGTCCCACTGATCAGTGTAGTCTGGTGTTCAAAGGGTCTTTAAAATCCAACTCTCACTGACAAATTATACAATGTCATGTTCATAGGTCTGAAATTCACCAAGATAAAATGTGTGACCTTGTAAAATTCAGAGTCCACTTGCCCAATGGACAGAGTCAGAGATAATATCAATGATCCCCATGACTTCAAAAGTTTATTTCCCATATCAGCTGAATAAAATACTTAAAACCACTACCATTACAAGTGCATTTACACCAGACATCATAACATTACATGTAGAATATTGATTGAATCTCACAACCTATCTAGTAGTCTCCAAAGCAGTACATCATATATGAACAACTTCTGTCAAACCTAACAAATAAAAGCTCCCAGACAAAAATATTAAACCATTAGAACTACAGAAAAATGCTGTCATCGCCTCTGCTGAATTAAGGAAACTCCACCCTCAAGTGACATCATATGGTTAGCAAAATCTTGATTTAATTAAACTCTGTGCATGATCGAACTTTATCTTTTGGAAGGATTTTATTCGATAAGTATAACAAAAGATTTGGAAATATGCAGAAGTTTATATTTTCTATAAATAATCACTTATCTTTCATGATCTATATTTTAAATAATGTTGTCATGGGCAGTAACTCATGTATTTCCTCTGCTGTATTTCTATCATGCATCGATTCCCCCCCCCCCCCCCTTTCCACCCATGATATCCACCATTAACTTAATTAGTAGTTTTTTAAAACTGTTATAATTTTGCTATTTTTAACCAGTTTTTATGTATCTTTATTTTTATTATGTTGTTTAATGAAAATATGCAATTTTCTGACAGCAGTCTTTGTATATCTGACATCTTTATAAAGGTGGCAATAGCAACATAGTTTCTTTGATTATTAATTAAATTAAACTAGATTATACAGAAATCAATAGTTTTGCTACTTTAAACTGCTAATGTCAGGGGGCATGAACATGATTTTCAAAATTTTTAATGTTTACAATGCTTGATTAAGGTATTTCTAATGGTCAGCAAAATTTGAAGGTCAGTTGTCAAATCACAAGACTGATACAGACCTCACAATTCTTCGTTATATAAACAGAGCTTGTGTCGTGGTTTTGTGTACAGAGGTTAAATATACTAGTAAAAAATTCATTTAAAGCAGATGTTTTTTTTCAATTTACATGTTATTTCTGAACACAAACAATTTCTAGTGTTTGTCAAATCTCCTTTTTTAAACATGATATTTTTTTATGAAGCAATCTATATGTAAACAAAAACATGGCACAAGCCTTGTTTACATAACAAAAAATTGTGAGTGCTGTTCTATTTGTTACTTAACAACTGACATTCAAATTTTCTCAGGCTATTAGAAATGCCTCAGTTAAGCAAATGGGAAAATAAAATTTTAAAATTTTCAGTTCAAATCATGTCCTTGCCCTTTTAATACGAGGGTAGATCTACCATAACTGCCATCAGCAGGTAAACAATGTTGGAGTCCTGGGTGTATATAATACATGTAAAATTTAATACTGAAATCTAAAAACTTCATCTGCCTGGGTTATGAAGATGTCGTGATTCCAGTTGACCCTGGCAGGTGAAAGTTATGAGGCTTTAAAGTAATTTTATTGAAATCAATCTCTGTGTTTGAATTATAATTCACAAGGCTGGGTATCAAATTTTGTCAGTGTGTGTGACAAAACCTAATTATATGTGTATCCTGAAAGTTTTACTATATCAAATGCTGCTAGGGGTGGGTGGGTGACAGGGAATAAGCAGGTCAAATATGAAAGATGTTATTGTTTGTTTGTTTGTTTGTTTGTTTATAGCCGCCTGAGCAATTTTTCAGCTATCCGACGGCTGTCACCATTACCGGTGACAGGGCTGCAAATTTAGGCCTATGCTCGGCACTCAGAGCCTTTGAGCAGGGAGGGATCTTTATCGTGCCACACCTACTGCGACACGGGACCTCGGTTTATACAGTCTCATCCGAAAGACCGGCACCCACGTCCCACAGTGGGATTCAAACCCCCGACTCAAGGATCATCAGATCTTTGAGCCCGATGCTCTAACCACTGCGCCACGCGGGCGGCTTGAAGATGTTACAAGCTAGCATAAAATGTATACATTCTGTAAAAGGAGTGAGATGTTACAAGCTAGCATACAATGTATAGCTTCTGTGAGAGGAATGAGATTTTACAAAATTGCATACAATGTATAGCTTCTGTGAGAGGAGCGAGATGTTACAAGCTAGCATACAATGTATAGGCTCTGCAAGAGGAGGGGGATGTTACAACCTAGCATACAATGTATAGCTTCTGTGAGAGGAATGAGATTTTACAAACTAGCATACAATGTACAGGTTCTGTAAAAGGAGCGAGATGTTACAAGCTACCATACAATGTAAGGAGAGAGATGTTATAAGCTAGCGAAGGGATAGAGATGAGGGGAAACAGTTGGGAGGACGGGGAGACTTTGAATGTTCTCTATACATATGTATGTATTGAGTTCAATCGTAAATGCCAGGCTGGTTAAGCTGCCAGTGGACCATAATAAAAGACACACACACACAGATTCAAATTTTAGTACACAGAGGTGTTTTACTGTTTTCATAACATGTTTGCCAATGTTGTGTAAATAGACAAAATCCACAGGACCTGGCCACTCCATCCCTTCCTCCTTAAATTGCCTTTGCCCAAAAAGACAACCAAGATTCTTTTTTTTTGCCCCTGGCAGGACTTTCACCTGCAAGTCCAGCAGTGGTCACCAAATGTAAATGGAAGGGAGAAAATGCAACAGACCAGAACAGGATTTGAACCCAGGCCCCCTGAATTCTCTAGTGAGGTGCTCTCCCAACTGAGCCATCCGGCCACCAGCAAACCCCTCAGACCACTACAGAAGTAAGGAAAAAATGCAACATGGAAGAAGACTTCAGATGGCTGGTTGTTTCCACACCTGTACAAATCTTACATTATACAGCTTTGTCCTAACCCCCCAAAATGCAGCATGTTACATGACACTTATAACAGTGATGCCAGTCGTTAGATGCCAGTCAGAAAACTGTCATATCATACACAACTAAATCACATAAAAAATAAAGTCTGTTTTTTAGGAAAAATCTATCAATGTCAAGGGAGACACTGGTAATACCTGTTACTAATGATGGTGATCTATCAAATAAATAATCAAATAAACAATAAACATTAAACCAGCGTTCACTGACATACACACCTTATAGCAAAGTTATGTTTATGTTCTTTTATTACAACATCAAAATAAATTATAATGTTGACATTTAATCACAACTGTGAAAGGCTGCAAGAGTTCAATATCTACACAGTCAACATACAGCTAAGATTAGTCTTTAAATCTTTGCCCAAACTTCCTGATTTAATTTGACATCTTGTGCTATAATTTAGGGTTTGATAGGGTGGAGGCGACATGCAACACATTTTTTGACTACAAATTTCATACTGTTATTACGTCCTACTGTCGGGGACCTGTAAATCACTAATAACAGACTACTTAATACATGGACCACTCGTGGCTTACTTCTATCACCGCGCAATACACCACTGGCGTATCAACAAGCAACGATCTCAATGTAAACAATAGCTCTGTCTAGTCAACTTGGTGAAAAATTAGAACATTGTTTAAAAAAAAAAAAGAAATAAGCATTGGCCATTTTGCAATTCTATCCAGTGTTATGGAAGGCAGTGTTAGAATCTGACAGTCGGTTGTCAACACTAAATGACTTGGGCACAGTAGCCCGATTGCTGTTCCTGACTTGGTCAAATAATGCAGCTCGCGCCGCGCGACATTTAACTTTGCGATGCACGTGCATGTCAGTGTTCACATTCCGAGGCGCGTACTTACCGAGGCTCCCAGTATCACAAACACGTGCGACGCCCCCGTCCCTTCAAACTGCAGACCCTCCCTCAACAACGACAGAGCGTCAAGCTTCTCTCGCGCTGACATTCTTGTTTCCTTCGCGAGAACAGGAAGTGATCCGTGCTGTTCACTCGACCGGAAAGGGGGCGTGTTTTCCCCCACATCAGCATTGTTCAGGTTAATTTTATATTCCCTGTACATTACGAGAGGTTCAAAAACGCCATATAGATACACAATTGTTTATACATGACAATTTCAGCTCAGTGCAGTAGTCCAAAGAAACCGAGATTTGTTTTAAGTCAGCAGAGTACTGGATTAATACAAAATCAATAAGCTTTAGACTGCAAGAATTTAAATACGTGCTAATGTGTTGACATAATAGTTCTCGTGCAAATTGAAAGGCACATTTAATCAAAAGTTAAAATTGTCAATAGTTTATCTGATTAATAAAAACTGGGTTTTTTTGAAAATTAAAATTAAAGATTCTAAATATTATGAATTCTCATTCATTACGCCTGGAATCTTTTGTACCTAATATGTTTCATTGAGAATGTTTGCTTTCTGCTCTCTGTCATACAGTAATGTGTTCAGTGTTTTGACAAAAAGGTAGGAAAGAAAAGAGCAAAAACATGAAATAAAAATTAACAATGAAAAGATCTACCTTTATTAAATAAAAATTAACAACGAAAAGATCTACCTTTATGAAATAAAAATTAACAATGAAAAGATCTACCTTTATGAAATAAAAATTAACAACGAAAAGATCTACCTTTATGAAATAAAAATTAACAACGAAAAGATCTACCTTTATGAAATAAAAATTAACAACGAAAAGATCTACCTTTATGAAATAAAAATTAACAACGAAAAGATCTACCTTTATGAAATAAAAATTAACAACGAAAAGATCTACCTTTATGAAATAAAAATTAACAACGAAAAGATCTACCTTTATGAAATAAAAATTAACAACGAAAAGATCTACCTTTATGAAATAAAAATTAACAACGAAAAGATCTACCTTTATGAAATAAAAATTAACAATGAAAAGATCTACCTTTATGAAATAAAAATTAACAATGAAAAGATCTACCTTTATGAAAAGTACGAAGATAACAGCATTCCCAGAAGTCCTACCTTCTTAAAAAATCCAAATCACCAGGTAACAGCCTTAAAAAATCCAAATCACCAGGTAACAGCCTTAAAAAATCCAAATCACCAGATAACAGCCTTAAAAAATCCAAATCACCAGGTAAAAGCCTTAAAAAATCCAAATCACCAGGTAACAGCCTTAAAAAATCCAAATCACCAGGTAACAGCCTTAAAAAATCCAAATCACCAGGTAACAGCCTTAAAAAATCCAAATCACCAGGTAACAGCCTTAAAAAATCCAAATCACCAGGTAACAGCCTTAAAAAATCCAAATCACCAGATAACAGCCTTAAAAAATCCAAATCACCAGGTAACAGCCTTAAAAAGTCCTCAGTACCCCTTGCCTGTCGTAAGAGGCGACTAAATGGGGCGGTCCTTCGGATGAGACCACAAAAACCGAGGCCCCTTGTAACAGCAGGTGTGGCATGATAAAGATCCCTACCTGCTCAAAGGCCCTAAGCGCCGAGCATAGGCCTAAATTTTACAGCCCTTCACCGGAAATGGTGAAGTCTCCATATGAGTGAAAATTCCCAAGCGGAACGTAAAGCAACATACAATCAATCAATTTACATAAATAGCAAACTAGTATACAAAATGAATGTTTTATTTAACATTTAGATTAAGGAGAATTTTGACCAAAAGCTTTAAATTCACTATCGTATAGAATAAATTATATAAATTTTGATTTTTTAAATATAAAAAGCACTGATTGAAAGGGCACTGGTGGGGGCAGCATTAATGTGTCTTCTTAATTTAAATAATATTTTATTATGTTGAAAACATAAATGGACTGGACAATATGCATTGCCTATATAAGCCCTCTCCATACAATATACATAGTCGAGGTCATACAGATAGAGAAATGTTTGATTACTTAATTGCAACAATAAACATTATAATAATATTGGATTAAATAAACTGTTAGTAACAACAAAATATAGATTATTGATGTGTTTGAAAATTGTACGCTAATTTACAACAGAACACGATACTACTGAATTAATCAGACTGTTTGGTAACAGCAATATAATATAGATTAATGGTATGTTTCTTACAATTTTATGTATGACTGACAAGAGTAATCTAGGTATAGATATTAAGAATTACTAAAAAAGAAAAGAAAAAAGAAAAGAAACATAGAAACAGGTTGGTTCTGTGGTCTGAGAATGAAATTAATTAAACGAATCTACTTGTAGACAAGATAAATTCACATTGTCTTATATATGTTGTTTGTCGATTGTGGAAGAAATAGTACTATTGTCAAACTGGCAGACTGTGAAACTGTGTCCGCAACAAATATTGAACAGAGCTCCGCAACGCAACATGACATTGTCAGACTGGCAGATTGTAAAACCTGCAACAAATCCTGAACAGGGCTCCGCAACGCAACATGACATTGTCAGACAGTGCAACCCGCAACAAATCCTGAACAGAGCTCCGCAACACAACATGACATTGTCAGACTGACAGACTGTGAAACAGTGTCAGTAAAAATCCGTAACACAACATGACATTATTAGACTGGCAGACTGTGCAACCGGCAACAAATCCTGAACAGGGCTCCGCAACGCAACATGACGTTGTCAGACTGGCAAACAGTGCAACCCGCAACAAATCCTGAACAGAGCTCCGCAACGCAACATGAGGTTGTCAGACTGGCAAAGAGTGCAACCCGCAACAAATCCTGAACAGAGCTTCGCAACGCAACATGACGTTGTCAAACTGTGCAACCCGCAACAAATCCTGAACAGGGCTCCACAACGCAACATGACATTGTCAGAATGCGAATTTCTAAACTTCCATTCCAGTGACCCTGACCTTTGATAATTAAGTAGAGAACCAGCTTTTGGTGTATTAAAGAGCATTCTCGGCGTAACATTTTAAATCAAATACAAACTACACAACCAAAACGGAGGGGGGGGGGGAATCCAGCATTTGTCTTCGAGTTACTTTGACATTTCACAGTACTACAATTACTACAGAGAGTTCAGCGAATGGAATAAGAAATGGGGTAGATTTCAGAAGTAACTAACCATGTAAAATAATGTATAATATTATATATATATATATATATATATATATATATATATATATATATATATACTGACAACTTTTATTGCTTAATTTACCCATCATACATCATATTAATTTTTAAAACCCATTACCTGTGTTCATTGTTTGCGCGTTGTGAGTTGCATCGCACCAAATTTGCAGGGCTATTTTTTTTAAACACGTGGAAAGGTAATAGAGGATTTTTTCGCGATAAAACAACTTTCTTGGTGAAAGCATAGACACCACTAACAAAAAAATTAAAAACCAAGACTATGCCGCGCTTAAGCCATGATATGCGCAATCAGACACTTGGTATGCTGCAAGCAGGCGTTAGTCAGCGTAAGGTTGCAAGGCGTTTTAATGTCTATCCTTGTGAAGTTAGCCGGCTGTTGTCACGATTCCACCAGACAGGATCTCTAAATGATCGCCCAAGACCTGGTCAACCATTTGTGACAACGTCACGGCAACAAGCGTTCATACGGCAACGTCATCTGCGCAATAGGTTTACGGCCGCTGCGACCACGACGAGAGAAATCATTGGATGTCATGGAAGGTCTATTCATCCTAGAACCGTTTCCAGAATTTTGAAGCGCCATGGGATCCGCTGCAGAAGACCTTATAAGGGGCTACAGCTTAAACCGCATCACCGATGGTACAGACTGCAATGGGCAAGACAGCATCTGACTCAACGTCAAAATTGGTCACATGTTGTGTTCTCAGATGAGTCCAGATTTAACGTTAGCAAAGCAGACGGCAGATGTCGAGTTTACCGTCGTTTACATGAACGTTTTGCAGACAATTGTGTCCTCGAGCGCAACAGGTTTAGAGGGGGAGGCGTCATGGTCTGGGGTACGATTAACCACAATTTTCAGTCACAACTGGTCGTTTTAATTGGAACCCTTACTGCTAGGAAGTATGTGGGCGAAATTCTGCAGCCTGTTTTAGCACCATTAATGCAGCACCATAGACAAGGAAATGGTTAATTTTCCAACAGGACAATGCGCGCGCACTTGCAGCAAGATTGGCACGAAACTTTTTTCAAACGAACGCCTTTGACGTCCTTGATTGGCCCGCTATGCCCCAGACTTAAATCCAATCGAGCATTTGTGGGGCGAGCTGGGGAGACGCCAGCCAGCCTCAGAATCTGCAAGAATTAGGGAGAGCGTTGTTGGAGGAATGGCAGAATATTCCTCAGAGGACCATCCGAAATGTTTGTTAATCAATGTCACATTGCCTTCGCGCTCATCACTGCTAATGGAGGTCATACCCGGTACTATTGAACAAAATCACATTTTTGACGCACCCCTCATTGACATACATTTCAACTGTAGCCTCTTTGTGAATAAAATGATGTTCAAAATCAAAGAATAGTGTTCAGTTAACATGGTATATAATATACCACTATGAATTTGTTTATAAGATATATGAACAAATTTATAATATATAAAATTATCAAGTGTTCCGTTTTTAAAGTCCGTCAGTATATATACGCCTATACAACAGGACTCTGAGAGCAGTCTGCGCTTATACAGCAGGACTCTGTGAGCAGTATGTGCCTATACAACGGGACTCTGAGAGTAGTTTGCGCCTATACAACAGGACTCTTTGAGCCGTGTACGCTTATATAACAGGATTTTGTGAGCAGTGTGCGCCTATATACAACATGACTCTGAAAGCAGTGTGCGCTTATACAACAGGACTCTATGAGCAGTATGTGCCTATACAACGGGACTCTGAGAGCAGTTTGCGTCTATACAACAGGATTCTGTGAGCAGTGTGCGCCTATATACAACATGACTCTGAAAGCAGTGTGCGCTTATACAACAGGACTCTATGAGCAGTATGTGCCTATACAACGGGACTCTGAGAGTAGTTTGCGCCTATACAACAGGACTCTTTGAGCCGTGTACGCTTATATAACAGGATTTTGTGAGCAGTGTGCGCCTATACTACAGGACTCTGAGAGCAGTTTGCGTCTATACAACAGGATTCTGTGAGCAGTGTGCGCCTATATACAACATGACTCTGAAAGCAGTGTGCGCCTATACAACAGGACTCGGAGAGCAGTTTGCGCCTATACAACAGGATTCTGTGAGCAATTTGCACCTATACACCAGGATTCTGTGAGCAGTGTGCGCCTATACAACAGGAATCTGTGAGCAATGTGGGCCTATACAACAGGATTCTGTGAGCAGTGTGCGCCTATACAACGGGACCCTGTGAGCTGTTCTTATCAGAATGCATTTTAACATTGCATGATGATGAAGTTTGTAATTACGTTTTAAAAATGAAATATTTAAGAGTAAGTTTTCAAGATCGGAAAATCTGCGGGCAATATCTGAGTGCACTGAACCGATATAATCTGGAAAGGAAACTTGAGACATCTTATTTGAAGATCTTGAAGCAAAATATTTAGAAATTCAGCAAATTCTTTATGAATAAATTCATTGTTCATAATGTCGTAAAAAGATCGCTATCGTGCACACAAGTTTACGAATTTACAAAAGCCGAAAGTTCCCCATAGTGATCATTTTGATAAGAGATGTCGATAAATAAATTTATAATCAGCTAGGTTTTTATGGCTTCCTGACTTCAAAAAAAATCTACCAGCACCATTCAGCTAATTATTCGAATTTTTTTTCCCGATTTTAAAGTTAATGAAATTATGAAGGGCATGCAGAGGTCTGCGATTCAGCTGAGGGCGTAACAACAGTCTCGGCGATTGCAACAATAAAGAAATATCACATACGACTGCAATTTTATGTTTTCATTAGAGCATTGGTCACAAGTGTAGTGCCTTCATGACGAAATAACCACCATTACAATTTGTGAAGATCTCAAAAGGTAAAAATGCTGGAAATGTTGATATTTAAGAAAGGACTGTTTTAATTTTCAAACTAAGCTACGAGGATTATATATAGTTTGCAAATAGGCAACATCAGTTCAATCTCCGGTAAACGTGAAACTTAAAAGTAATTTCTTATAATTTAATTTCAAATGACAATTTTGAACTATTGAGATTATAGATTTTATATCTGAACTTTTTGTACGGGGGGTGGGGGGGGGAATAAAGGTCAAAGTTCGTATCCATCGTAAAATAAATCTTAATATCATAGATTTGTGACATAAAATTTTAATGTACATATTATGATAAGTACTTTAAAATTAAAGTTTATACAGATATGAACTTTGTAAACTTATCACAGAGCGGACAGGGGGACCGTGGTCAAATTTAATCATTTACGCGTGGATCAGTAAAACAGTGGAAGAGTGCATGAAGTGTGCAAACATTTACGTATGGACAAAGAATGATAATTTAATAATTACTTGAGATTCATTCGGGATTAAGTATAATGAATACTTACTGAATAAGTATGGTGATCATTTTTTAATACAAGTCTGTCTTTAATGTAATCAATTATAACATCAAGAAAAAACAAATCATTCAGATCGTGATGACCTCAACTTCAGTGATATCTCGCGTCCTATTGTTTGGTTGTTGGTTGGTTGTTTGGTTGGTTGTTTTGGTTGGTTGGTTGGTTGTTTGGTTGGTTGTTGGTTGTTTGGTTGGTTGGTTGGTTGTTTGGTTGGTTGTTTTACGTTTTTCACTTATATTGAAACGTCACCAGCTCAGCTATAGGTTAAGTGCTACAAATTTAGACCTATGCCTAGCGCTCAAGGC
Organism: Ostrea denselamellosa; assembly: GCA_024699665.1. NCBI lineage: Eukaryota > Metazoa > Mollusca > Bivalvia > Ostreida > Ostreidae > Ostrea > Ostrea denselamellosa. The sequence goes on from JAMZEH010000017.1 coordinate 17,840,358, forward strand.
CGTAGCAGTGAGGGTTCTCTGATGTGCTAACGCCTGCCGAGACCTCGTTTTTTAAGGTCATATCAGGAAGACCCGTGATTATAACCTCTAAATGCCGAGCGTCTGGTGAAATCTCGACCTCCCGGTTACGATTGATTGTTTGTTTTATGTCCCATCGATAATTTTTTCCTCATATTTTGACGTTACCAGTGTAGGTGGAGTACCACAATTTAGACAAATGCCTAGCGCTCAGGGCCGCTGTAAGGGTTCTTCAATGTGCCAACGCCTGCCGCGACTTCCCGGTTACGAAGCGAAAGCTCTACCACTAAGGTACCGTGGTCGTACCTACCAGTTGGTATGGAAGACGTCAGAAAATATTCAACTTCAAGACAGGCCGTTTTATAGCAACTGTAGGACTTTAAATGAGATTTTAACTATTCCAAGATGGTCACACTTTAAAAAGCTCTACTTTTGTTGTTGAATTGAAGGTCAATGCATTATATCTCACGAAATATAATTCAATTAAAGTTATCTTGAAATAATTAATGATATCTTCAATTCTGAATTATTGCGCACATTAATTGTATTGATGATATCATTAATTGGTCTACTGAATTGGTGGGCACAATAATTGAATTGCTGTTCTCTTCAAATGAATTGATGATATCAAAATTGAATTGATGCACACTACAATTCCATTAATGAAATCATTTGATGCGTCTAATAATTCATTTAGAGATAGCAACTATAAATTAGAGATATCTTCAATACAACATATCCACAATTAATTAATAATCTCGTTAACTGAATTGTTGCTTTCTTTAAAAGAATTGATGTGTGCATTAATTCCTCATACAAAAGCATTGTAAATTAGATAAAGATATCGTCAAATGAATCAAATCATTTATACTGAGCTCTAAATTAATTTAAATCAATATTTCCACTCCACTGATGTTCTCATCAACTGAATTGATGAGAACAATAATTGAACTGAAATGCGCATTAGATCAAATATTGCTCTCATCAATTCAATTACTGTTAACATTAATTAATTCAATTAATGAAATCCATAACTGAAGTGTGCAATAAGTCAGATGATGAGAGCAATGACCGATATGATGAGCACATTAATTCAATTGATGAGAGCAATAACTGAATTGATGATATCTTCAAATAATTAAAGATACATTTAATTATATGAGTTTATGTTAATTTGGTGCTCCATAAATATGGGTTTTCAGACCAGTCCTTGATATTGGTTATTGTGACATCATGCAGTGCAGAATTGGCATAACCATCACCAAGCATATGATAAATATTGATAATAACCAGTATTATGATTTATTATCATAAATAAATATTGATAATAACTGGTACTATGATTTAGTATAGATAATAACCAGTACTATGATTTATTATCGTAAATAAATATTGATCATAACCAGTATTATGATTTATTACCATAAATAAATATTGATAATAACTGGTACTATGATTTATTTTGATAATAACCAGTACTATGATTTATTATTGTAAATAAATATTGATAATAAACGGTACTATGATATATTATCGTAAATAAATATTGATCATAACCAGTATTATGATTTATTACCATAAATAAATATTGATAATAACTGGTACTATGATTTATTTTGATAATAACCAGTACTATGATTTATTATTGTAAATAATATTGATAATAAACGGTACTATGATATATTATCGTAAATAAATATTGATAATAACCAGTATTATGATTTATTACCATAAATAAATATTGATTAAAAACTGGTACTATGATTTATTTTGATAATAACCAGTATTATGATTTATTACTGTAAATAAATATTGATAATAAACGGTACTATGATATATTATCATAAATAAATATTGATAATAACCAGTATTATGATTTATTACCATAAATAAATATTGAAAATAACTGGTACTATGATTTATTTTGACAATAACCAGTATTATGATTTATTACTGTAAATAAATATTGATAATAACCAGTACTACGATTTATTATCATAAATAAATATTGATAATAACCAGTAGTATAATTATTATCATGACACAATAAACAAGTCATTTTTCCAGTTCTTTGGTATATTGGAATGAGCCTCTACACTGTCTGAGAGTCAGTGTAACTCTACATAATGATGTTCCTGATACTCCACAAATTCAATGATAGTAGTGTATCTTGTCTAAATACCACCAGCAGGAACTGTTGAAGAATGTAGCATTCTTGTCTAAATCAGCATATCTGCTGTAGAATGACTTATTGGACACAAAAGATGAGGTACACTTTGACTGATAACAAAGGAAAGCCTCATTTTCACATCAGGTTCCGGTGATCAGCTGTACCATGGAGTCAATACTTCTCTCAGTCCCATAGGAGGCTAGCATCTTCTGGAACATCATGGGGGCTTTCTTCATCACACCTTCCTTGTCTGCTTCCTGCACTACAACAGGATAACGCTCATGATTTCCTAATAGTTGCAATCTCTACAACGTTCAGGTTCTCTGGGTCATACAGGATTTTCCCACAAACATAAGCCACTCAAAAATCATTGACTTACAGTAACTATTAATAAATATGAAAAATATTTCTAAAATTCAATCAAAACTCTTAAGAAATGGACAACAATAGTGGTAATTGTGACACAATGATTCACGTATCAAAAAATTGTGTTTTAAAATTCATAATGAGAAAATGTTCTTTTAACATGGAATTGAATGACTTGTACAAGAAATATAGTTTATCAATTTTACCCAGAATGCAATGCTTCTACTTACAGTGTTTATGGATAATGACCTCTAGTCTAAGGTCAGGGTGGAACTGATATAAAGAGTCAATAGTGAAGTCCCAGCACACACAAAGGGCCGGGCTGAAACAAAGAAAGAGTCCATAGTAAAATACACACACACAAAGGGCCGGGCTAAAACAAAGAAAGAGTCTATAGTAAAATACACACACACAAAGGGCCGGGCTAAAACAAAGAAAGAGTCCATAGTAAAATACACACACACAAAGGGTCGGACTGAAACGAAGAAAGAGTCCATAGTGAAATACACACACACACAAAGGGCCGGGCTAAAACAAAGAAAGAGTCCATAGTAAAATACACACACACAAAGGGCCGGGCTAAAACAAAGAAAGAGTCCATAGTAAAATACACACACACAAAGGGCCGGGCTAAAACAAAGAAAGAGTCGATAGTAAAACACACACACAAAGGACCGGGCTGAAACAAAGAAAGAGTCGATAGTGAAATACACACACACAAAGGGCCGGGCTGAAACGAAGAAAGAGTCGATAGTAAAATACACACACACACACACACACAAAGGGCCGGGCTGAAATGAGGGGTTTTTCTTTAAAAAAATATTTCTAAGTCTCATTTACAGTCAGGCCATACTCTGGACAATTTTTGAACCAATCATTCTGCTTATTACTTCAGGATTTCTCGTAGATATACCAATCTTTTATTTTCCTGCCATTTCGAGGACAATTTTCCCTTCAGAACTGTCATGCAATCAGAGGTAGGTGGTGATATGTTAATTACATTAAATCGGCATCTAATCTATTTATAGTACAATCCTTTTCCTGAAATATTTTTTTCTTTTTTTTTTTTACTAGTGATTCAATCAATTTAACTCTTTGCCTGCTGAGTACCAGAGTTATCTCCCTAGACCCAGGCACTCAGTAATTATGTAAACATCATCATACTTCATAGTTATTTATTTAAAAAATTAATAACTTTGTAGTGTGCTGATATATCTTAATAATTTTTGGTCCATGTTTAGATATATGAATAAAGATATTATTGCCATAATTTATTTCAATTTTATTCGTTGTTAAGGTAAGTATAACTCAGGTGTAACACAGGTAAATGAAATTCATTAGCAAAAATCACTTCTACTGTTCAAATAATCAACTTTTGGTTTCCTCCACAAATAGTGAAATAATATCATCGTCAAAAACAAGCTGAAATATGTCACTTTCACTCGCATTCTCATCAATATGACGCGGCCCCGATAACATGGCGAAGTTACGCAGCCACTGATAATCATAAGCGTCGTGTTTTGGATCCCGTTCCTCTTCGTCAATTTCCCTCAACACCTCCTCTAACAGTTCGTCTTCGTCAACATGATTATCATGAACATCAAACGCTTCATCATAGTTAATATCAGCCATTGTAAAGCCTAAAAATTCGTCATCTTCACTGTCCGAGTTCCCGAATAAATCGTAAAATTCCTGCTCCGCCATTTTCAAAACAATTCATTCAAAACACCTTCAAAAATTTGTATTTTTCCATCTAAATCTATAATTGTAGGTCCCATGCTTTTTTGTCAACCATTTTAAACTTTCCCGGATGTACATGCGCAGAAAACTTGTGGTCTATGTCATCAGATTCGGCACATGTTATTTAAAGAACATGAGGCTATTTGTTCGTCGGGAATCCCCGCCGGCAGCGAGATGTGGAAAGTAAAGCCTGGGCGGAAATTCCTGCCGGTAGCAGGCAAAGAGTTAAAAATACAAATTTTATATTTCATGTACATTGTCTTTCGATTTCTTAGATGTATACAATCCATTTCTATATGTTGATTGCTATTTCTTATACAGAAATATGCTTCATTTACTTGTAAAACTCTCAGTATCCAGAGTGTTAGAAATAAAACTCTCAGTATCCAGAGTGTTAGAAATAAAACTCTCAGTATCCAGAGTGTTAGAAATAAAACTCTCAGTATCCAGAGTGTTAGAAATAAAACTCTCAGTATCCAGAGTGTTAGAAATAAAACTCTCAGTATCCAGAGTGTTAGAAATAAAACTCTCAGTATCCAGAGTGTTAGAAATAAAAATCAATGGGTTAGAAGTCACCAGAACCAGTAACGCGGCTTACCCTTCACAAAAACTGTCTTCACGGACCTCAATGCTGTAAAGTCTGTGTACATATACCCTCCCTGCCCCCTCCACCCTCATTACCAACAGTTTGACAAAATAAAGAATTCACGGTGTAAATGTAACAATTCATGGTCTCTGTTGATACTGTGCTGGGGAATTAAGGAACGTACGCTCCCCCTGTGCTGGGGAATTAAGGACCCCCCCCCCCCCCCCAACAACAACAACAACTTCTGGTATTTGAGAAGTAAATGTAAAAATGGAGAAATTATGAATTTGGATATAAACAAAACTATTAGCAGTGAAATTTGATTTACAATAAAGTGATTCCTCCCCCCTCCCCGTTATGTTCAAAAATTAAACAGACTAATTTTCTTCAAAGAAATGGTGAGATTTTATTTTATTTGGGGTATCATTTTAGGTTGGAGTGGGAAATAAAATTTTTAGTTCACATCTAACAAATGAGAAAAATTATCTCACAACTCTACAAGAACCACACAATGTAATAATGCATCTCATCTTCCATCTCATACATCTGATGATGTCATTACTTTATGTGTATTACCTATTGGCAATGTGAGGATTCTGGAGCACCAAAATGGATGAGTCATCAGGATCCGTGGAAACACTCTCTGGGTATTTCTGTGTGAAGTGTTGAAATGTTTCCTGTCTCTGAATAGTCCACCGAGAAAAATCTCCAATCAGGGAGAAGAACAAGCTGAGAGAATTGTTGTCACTGATCCTGAAATTAGCCATTGCTACATGATGTACTGCCTCCCAATGAACAGCTATAGATTGACTTTCATTTTGATAGACTTCCTTTCCAAAGTTATCTGTATTGGTGGATTTTAGTTTTGGGGTTATTTTGGTGAGAGTTTCATTGACAAGTTTACAGTCTCAATCTACACTACATCCCTAATTGTAAACTAATTATACTAAACTGCTGATAATAATCCAATTTACAAAAATGAATTGAAATTTACGGAACCAGCATCGGCTGATTAACTTCAGTCCAAAGTTAAAATATGCAGTTGATCTCTTTTCAGAATTCTTTTTTGTGAGAGCTTCATTAACAAGGCAAGTTTAAACAAAGTCTCAAACTAAATCATACCACTAACTTGTAAACTAGTAAATAAAGCCATGCTCCCTCCCCCATAGGCTGAGGGGGATTTTGACTAGCTTTTCACCTAATCTGATGGTGTCTATTGGATTTCCTTCACTTGCAAACATCTTGCACTAAATACACAAGCACTTTGTACAAGGCCTGTGGATTGAATAAAGCTGAACTACATACAAATGTACCATAAACAAGAGTACTGAAAACAGTACATCATCCATCACAAGCCTGTATAGGGCTTGTTGTGTGTTGAGCCATGAGTGGTAAAACTTTACTCAAGGTAGTATCAGCCATCATCAAGTTGTAATATTCTTTCTTTTGCATCATATGAATAACAAGTTTGACAGTCTTAGCCACAATGGTTTGGTCTGCATCCTGCCTACAAAGTTTTCCTTCAAAGTGATACTATGACCTTGACCTCTGACCTTGAAGAACAAAGATGTTCTCCAAAAGGAACAAGGAGTATGTGTACCAAATTTGATGGTCCTAGCTCCAATACTTCAGTCTGTATCCTGCCTACAAAGTTTTCCTATTAACTAATACTACAATCTTGACCTTTGACCTTGAAAAACAACAGCCATCTTCCTCTCATCATGGTGATCAAATACACCATGTTGTAAGATCCTGGAGCTAACGGTTCATTTTGCATACAAGGTCTGGATAGAAAGATGGACGATGCCAAACCATAATACATACCATTTCTGACAGGTGTATCAATAGGAAAATGTGACCTTTGACCTTGATATATGACCTTCATCTTGACCTAGAGTTCTCCAAACAGATAAACCTGTTTATCCCTGTCAGTGTTGTAAAACAATCCAAATTCCCTTCTAAACTGATAAGATCCTTACTAAGGATACAGATGTAGTTAATGAAGGAAAAACAAGGATTGTTAGAGTAGAACTAGAGCAAATTATTGTAATCTTAGTGAGGATTTGTGGTCTGTGAATGAGAACAAATTATTGTAGTCTAAGTGAAGGTTTGTGGTCTGTGAATGACAACAAATTATTGTAGTCTAAGTGAAGGTTTGTGGTCTGTGAATGACAACAAATTATTGTAGTCTAAGTGAAGATTTGTGGTCTGTGAATGAGAACAAATTATTGTAGTCTTATTGAAGGTTTGCAGACTGTGAATGTGAACAAATTTTTGTAGTTTAGTGAAGATTTGAGGTCTGTGAATGAGACAAATTTTTGTAGTTTGGCGAAGATTTGAGGTCTGTAAATGATTTTTGTTGAACACCTACTGTAGCAGAGGCTCATGCAGTCTCTGTAAAATCTCCTCCCCAAACATTACATTCAGGTTCTCAACAGTCACGGGACCTTCCTACAACACACAACAACCATTATGTTCAGGTTCTCAACAGTCACAGGATCTCCCTACAACACACAACAACCATTATGTTCAGGTTCTCAACAGTCACAGGACCTTCCTACAACACACAACAACCATTACATTCAGGTTCTCAACAGTCACGGGACCTCCCTACAACACACAACAACCATTACATTCCGGTTCTCAACAGTCACAGGACCTTCCTACAACACACAACAACCAACATTCAGGTTCTCAACAGTCACGGGACCTTCCTACAACAAACAACAACCAACATTCAGGTTCTCAACAGTCACGGGACCTTCCTACAACACAACAACCATTACATTCAGGTTCTCAACAGTCACAGGACCTTCCTACAACACACAACAACCAACATTCAGGTTCTCAACAGTCACAGGACCTTCCTACAACAAGTTAAATGATTATACCAACCTCTTACAACACACAACAAGCCAGTGATTATATCAACCTTCTACAACACACAACAAGCCAGTGATTATAGTAACCTTCTACAACACACAACAAGCCAGTGATTATAGCAATCTTCTACAACACACAACAAGCCAGTGATTATAGCAACCTCCTACAACACACAACAAGCCAGTGATTATAGTAACCTTCTACAACACACACAAGCCAGTGATTATAGCAACCTTCTACAACACACAACAAGCCAGTGATTAGAGCAACCTCTTACACCACACAACAAGCCAATGATTATAGCAACTTTCTACAACACACAACAAGCCAGTGATTATAGCAACCTTTTCCAACACATAACAAGCCAGTGATTATAGCAACCTCTTATACCACACACAAGCCAGTGATTATGGCAACCTCTTACAACACACAACAAGCCAGTGATTATAGCAATCTTCTACAACACACAACAAGCCATTGATTATAGCAACTTTCTACAACACACAACAAGCCAGTGATTATAGCAACCTTTTCCAACACACAACAAGCCAGTGATTATAGCAACCTCTTATACCTCACACAAGCCAGTGATTATGACAACCTCTTACAACACACAACAAGCCAGTGATTATAGCAACCTCTTATACCTCACACAAGCCAGTGATTATGACAACCTCTTACAACACACAACAAGCCAGTGATTATAGCAAATTTCTACACACAACAAGCCAGTGATCATAGTAACCTTCTACAACACACAACAAACCAGTGATTATAGCAACCTCTTATACCACACACAAGCCAGTGATTATGGCAACCTCTTACAACACACAACAAGCCAGTGATTACAGTAACCTTCTACAACACACAACAAGCCAGTGATTATAGTAACTTTCTACAACACACAACAAGCCAGTGATTATAGCAACCTCTTATACCACACACAAGCCAGTGATTATGGCAACCTCTTACAACACACAACAAGCCAGTGATTATAGCAACCTTCTACAACACATAACAAGCCAGTGATTATGGCAACCTTCTACACCACATAACAAGCCAGTGATTATGGCAACCTTCTACACACAACAAACCAGTGATTATGGCAACCTCCTACAACACACAACAAGCCAATGATTATAGCAACTTTCTACAACACACAACAAGCCAGTGATTATAGCAACCTTTTCCAACACACAACAAGCCAGTGATTATAGCAACCTCTTATACCACACACAAGCCAGTGATTATAGTAACCTCTTACACCACACACAAGCCAGTGATTATAGCAACCTCTTACAACACACAACAAGCCAGTGATTACAGTAACCTTCTACAACACACAACAAGCCAGTGATTATGGCAACCTTCTACACCACACAACAAGCCAGTGATTATAGTAACCTTCTACACCACACAACAAGCCAGTGATTATGGCAACCTCTTACAACACACAACAAGCCAGTGATTATAGTAACCTTCTACAACACACAACAAGCCAGTGATTATAGTAACCTTCTACAACACACAACAAGCCAGTGATTATGGCAACCTTTTACAACACACAACAAACCAGTGATTATAGCAACCTTCTACAACACACAACAAGCCAGTGATTATAGTAACCTTCTACAACACACAACAAGCCAGTGATTATGGCAACCTCCTGCAACACACAAGTAAATGATGTGCAGTCAATACAGACAAGTCCAAACAGTACAGTCCACACAGTCCAATCAACATGATCCAGTCAACATAATCCATAAAACAATCCAGTCAACATACTCTAGTCAACACAATACAGTCAACATAATCTATATAACTATTCAGTCAAAATAATCCAGTCAACACATTCCAATCAACACAATCCATTTAACACAATCCATTTAACTATCCAGTCAACACATTCCAGTTAATATAATCCAATCAAAACAATCCATTTAACAATCCAGTCAACACAATCCATTTAACAATCCAGTCATCACAATCCAGTTAACACAATATAGTCAACATAGTCCATTTAACAATACAGTCTACATAATCCAGTCAACACATTCCAGTCAACATAATCCAGTCAACATAATCCAGTCAACACAATCCAGTCAACATAATCCATAAAACAATCCAGTCAACATAATCCATAAAACAATCCAGTGATTACCACAAATTTTTTACAAGATCACTGCAGTCACATCTTGAGTCATGGATCATAAGAGACTGCACATGTACATAAAACTGACCAACAACATATTGATTTTGAGTTTGATTGTAACTTGACAATAAATTATTGTAGAAGTAGCATTTTGAAAAATAGTTTAAGGATCCCAAGTAGGCTATCACATATACTTTCATTTCTCTCATGTAAAAGAATAGAGTTAAAAATCCTAAGTTAATCATTTGCCAAATGACAATTATAGATGTTCTATGCTTAGTTTTGAAAGTTCTATTATATCATAAACACATCCCTAGTAGTTTAGTGATAAAGCAATCGTTTCATAACTGGAAGGTTGCGAGTTTGATTCTTGCTCATCCCAAGGCCGCGTCAAACATGAGATGTAAACATAGGTGGTAATTGCTCCTTCGCCAAATACTTGGCATTTAGAAGTGAGAATTATGGGTCTTTTGGATATGACCTTAAAAATGGAGTTCCTGTGTCACGCAGGCATTGGAACATTAAAGAACCCTCACTGCTATGGCCCTGAGCGTTAAGCATAGATCTAAATTTGTGGTACTTCACTACAACTGATGACATCTCAATACGAGTGAAAAATTCTCAATGGGATGTACAGCAAACAAACAATCAACTATATTCCCCATTAGCAAATAAAAATATCTGTAGTTTTACTAAATCTTACCTCAGTGGTTTTCACCTCAAACTCTGTACTGTATTCATTTCCCAGGACACTACCCCCTAAACTAAACTTCACGAACCTCTCTGAAAGACAAAAGTCATGGGCATTAAAAACCACAACAAGCAAAAAATGTCACTTTATGATTGATATCCTAAAAAACAGATAGCACAAATCTTCATTATCTTTGTTCTCTATAGGAATTCTGAACAGCCATACTGGGCTTTAAAATTTGATTAGTTTTGAGGAATCAAGTTTGTTTAAAACTAATAATGAAGAAAACAAATAAAAACAAAACAAAACCAAAAAAATCTGAGTACACTAGCATCTTAATTAGTACATGAATCCACCACCTGTTTATTTAATACCTGAGTCCATTACCTGTTTATTTAATACCCGAATCCATTACCTGTTTATTTAATACCTGAGTACATTACCTGTTTATTTAATACCAGAGTACATTACCTGTTTCTTTAATACCTGAGTCCATTACCTGTTTATTTAATAACAGAATCCATTACCTGTTGATTTAATACCAGAGTACATTACCTGTTTCTTTAATACCTTAATCCATTACCTGTTTCTTTAATACCTGAGTCCATTACCTGTTTATTTAATACCAGAGTACATTACCTGTTTCTTTAATACCTGAGTCCATTACCTGTTTATTTAATACCCGAATCCATTACCTGTTTCTTTAATACCTGAGTCCATTACCTGTTTCTTTAATACATGACTCCAATACCTGTTTGTTTAATACTTGACTCCAATACCTGTTTGTTTAATACTTGACTCCAATACCTGTTTGTTTAATACTTGACTCAAATACCTGTTTCTTTAATACATGACTCCAATACCTGTTTGTTTAATACTTGACTCCAATACCTGTTTGTTTAATACCTGAGTCAACTACCTGTTTTGTTTAATACCTGAGTCAACTACCTGTTTGTTTAATAATTGATTCCATTATCTGTTTGTTTAATACCTGACTCCACTACCTGTTTGTTTAATACCTGACTCCATTACCTATACCTGAGTCCACTGTCTGTTTGTTTAATACCCGAGTTCATTACAAAATTTGTCTAAAATCTGAGTTCATTACCTGTTTGTCTACTACCTGAGTCCATTACCTGTTTGTACCTGAACCCGATTGTTTAGTACCTGAGTCCACAACCTGAATGTTTAATACTTGAGTCCATTGCCAGTTTACCACCTGTTTATTTTATACCCGAGTCCACTACCTGTTCTTTTATACCTGAGTCCACTATCTGTTTATTACCCGAGTCCACTACCTGCTCTTTTATACCTGAGTCCACTACCTGTTTATGTTATACCTGAGTCCACTACCTATTTATGTTATACCTGAGTCCACTACTTGTTTATGTTATACCTGAGTCCACTACCTGTTTATGTTATACCTGAGTCCACTACCTATTTATGTTATACCTGAGTCCACTACCTGTTTATGTTATACCAGAGTCCACTACCTGTTTATGTTATACCTGAGTCCACTACCTGTTTATGTTATACCTGAGTCCACTACCTATTTATGTTATACCTGAGTCCACTACCTGTTTATTTTATACCCGAGTCCACTACCTGCTCTTTTATACCTGAGTCCACTACCTGTTTATGTTATACCTGAGTCCACTACCTGTTTATGTTATACCTGAGTCCACTACCTGTTTATGTTATACCTGAGTCCACTACCTGTTTATGTTATACCTGAGTCCACTACCTATTTATGTTATACCTGAGTCCACTACCTGTTTATGTTATACCTGAGTTCACTACCTATTTATGTTATACCTGAGTCCACTACTTGTTTGTTGAACTTCTCCACAGAGACACCTGTTATCTCTTTTGTTCTTTCAATCTGAAAATAAAAATATCAATATTTTAGAAATTCTAGATCAATGTACCGCATGCTACATCTAGATTGTTGGCAGTATTTGGAGTAAGAAATGCTATAAAATCACAACACATGCTACTTCTAGATTGTCAACAACATAGCGTGGAGGCTGCTTGCTCTCAAAATTAAACTACATCAATGGAAAACTTAGACTTATATAATACAGCATCTTTTTTTTAGCTTTGGTGGTGTTGGTGGTGGGAGGGAGGTTCATTTGAGGAATCTATTGAACACGTTTGTGTGTGAAACTGTCGATATATCATTACGTTCTTCGGGAAATCTATTGAACACGTTTGTGTGTGAAACTGTCGATATATCATTACGTTCTTCGGGGAATCTATTGAACACGTTTGTGTGTGAAACTGTCGATATATCATTACGTTCTTCGGGGAATCTATTGAACACTTTTGTGTGTGAAACTGTCGATATATCATTACGTTCTTTGAGGAAGCTGTTGAACACTTTAGTGTTTGAAACCTTCAGTTAGAACATATGGAATTCCATTCTAACAACAAAAGGTGGTTAACTTTCGGGAGTGACTCGTCAATAACACTCTTTTCTTAAACTAGCTGCTGTTTAGAATATTTGCAGAAAAAGAGACAGAAGAGGTTGATTTACTGAGCTATAATGGTGATTTTCTTAGAACATTCAGGACTATGATAATTAATATTTATTGCTGAGGTATTCTATATATAAGAGTTTATTCACGACAACTAATTTTCACAAATAGTCTCACAAAAATATGCATGAATAATTCTCCAATGAATAAAATATGATTTAAAGTATCAAAAAATAAATTATGCTGTACAAAATAATGAGGGAACTTCAACAAATATCCTTAAATACTACGGCAAAAATCCTAAATACATCATGTTCCCATCCTGACAATACATGGTAGTTTTACAAGTGATTTTTTTTTTTTTTTTTTTTTTTTTATTTTTTGCTTGTAGATAAATGCATCTTAAAACACTTAGAACAAAATGTAAAATTAATGGGAGATAAATGGAGATGTGCGTTAATTTCATAAATGAATTTATCATGACCTTCAAGAACGAATTGTAAAATTAATGGGAGATGTGTGTAAATCTCATACATGAATTTATTGAGACAATCAAGAATGACTAACAATTACGGGGAAGTTATTGATCCCTACCTGCGACTGTAACCGCTGGACTTCAGTCAGAATTTCCTCATCAGGACTCTGTTGCTTCATACCATACTGAATATCATATCTACAATTATTTATCAACTGCATCACATTCAAACAGCAGATCTTTAGCTGCTGTTGTATAATTGTTCTGTAGAATTATACACTGGGTTCATGGGAAATTACCACACTAACATAATTGTTCTGTAGAATTATACACTGGGTTCATGGAAAATTGCCACACTAACATAATTGTTCTGTAGAATTATACACTGAGTTCATGGGAAATTGCCACACTAGTATATTATTCATTAGAATTAAATTCTGGGATGGTGGACAAGGTAAATAAGCATAGTTTGTCCATTCAATATGATAAAATATTGCTTAAACAGATTAAAAAACTTTTACATTGAACTCTGCATAAACATATGTGAAACTCAATGATATTGCCAACACCCCCACATAGATTCCGCTTTGTTTCTTACAGTTCCTGTGATTTTTTAGAGACGACAGTTGTCTTCTGCTGGATTGCCTCAGTCAGTTGGGCAACTTCTTGTTCCAGTCGCAGGACTTCCTGATGAAGATCCAAGGTCACTCTACTCTTCTGAACAGTTCTGATCTGCATTGGCCTGAGAGAGTTATCATGTTCCCTTAATCTAAACACACCATGTTATAAACCTTCAATCAATTTCACAGCACATTGTATTTTTTTTATATATCATTTGTAACTGATGGAACTAAATATCTATGTTTGCTACACATGAAAATAATTCACTCTGAGGTATTGAGGAGCAGTCTGTTAACTACATATATTATCATCTATGATAATTTCAACAGTGTGAACATACAATTGTGAGAGAAAAGTGAGTTTAGAAATACAAATTTCACTCTAATCAATTTCATTCATATGTCGATTCGATATCTCAGTGAACTTGAAATAAAAGACACCACAGAGTCCTCCACATCTACTTCCTGCTTAGATATTTTTTGAACATTGATGTTAACAGCAAATTAACAACTCAACTTTATGACAAACAGTATGATTTCAGCTTCTCCATCATCAACTTCACATTTTTATGTAGCTATATTCCCATTAACACCTGCATATGAAGGTTATGTCTCTCAACTGATTCAACACAAAAGAGCTTGTTCTGCATATGATCAGATTTAAATCAGCCCAGCTACTGACAGACAAGTTGATTTTACTGGGTTTTCAACAGTCTCATTATAGTCAGCATTTCACAAATACTATGACCAATGTAATGATCTAGTTTGCCAGTGCAACCTTCCACTACGTCAAATGCTGTCTAATGTGCTTCATACCAACTGTTAGGCAATTCTTTAAACAATGATATTGACTACAGATTACTCTGTTTACCTGATCAAGATATAAGGTTCATGGCAGGTGTGACTGATCCACAGGGGATACTTATTCCTCCTAGACACCTGAACCAGGGGTCTGTGTTTGTCCAACTCTTAATTCATTATACGAGTTGTGAGATTGATCACTGTGTTATCTTCATCTTTTCACAAAATACATTTTGTCTTTTAAAAAACACTTTGCATAAAGTCATTTTTGGTTGAATTTTGATGAATTTGATATTAAGCAATTTGTTTGTCACATAAGTTTAAATATTGTCACAAGTGAATAGTTCTTTCACATATTGTATTTTTGAGTTGTTTTGACAAAGAGTTTTGTTTACTTATTTCATTGTTTACACATTCTGGAGTTTACCCATGTTGTGTGGATGGTGCTTGAATTCAACATGTTCAAAGAGTATTTCCATATTAAGTAAAACACACCAATGACTAGAAGAACCAATCTTCATTTTCTAATTAAGTTGTACAGAGTAAATTCTGTTATACAATTGATTGATTGATTGTTTGTTAGTTTTACGTCCCGTCGAGAATTTTTCACTCGTATTGAGACGTCACCAGCTGTAGGTGAAGTACCACAAATTTAGACCTATGCTTAGCGCTCAGGGCCGTAGCAGTGAGGGTTCATTAACGTGCCAACGCCTACAGTGACACGGGACCTCCGTTTTTAAGGTCATATCCGAAAGACCCGTGATTCTAACTTCTAAATGCCGAGCGTTTGGCGAAGGAGCAATCACTACCTATTTTTCGTCTTAGGTTTGA
Organism: Ostrea denselamellosa; assembly: GCA_024699665.1. Taxonomy (NCBI): domain Eukaryota; kingdom Metazoa; phylum Mollusca; class Bivalvia; order Ostreida; family Ostreidae; genus Ostrea; species Ostrea denselamellosa. Next base: position 17,856,168 of record JAMZEH010000017.1, read on the forward strand.
CGCGGCCATGGCACAAGCGGGGCTCGAACTCACGACCTCCCGGTTTTGAAGCGAACACTCTAACCACTGAGCTACCGCGACCGGTTTCTGTTATACAAGTATTATATGTATTATGTAATCATATTTGAGTAATTATTCAATGACTTCTGTTATACAAGTCATTGAATGATTACTCAAATATGATTACATAATACATATAATAATTAGATAATTATCAAATGATTTGAAGATATAGGTAATTGACTAGAGAAATAAATTGCGTGAATAAAATCTGATAATAGTAAATCAATGAAAATTACTGAAAAATAAAATACATTATCCAAACAATATATATTTACATGAAATTAATAGATTTAGGCTTAAAGAACTTGTGATATGAGGTTGTTTGTCTAATACTGGTAGTTTTATGGATGAGGGTGTAGAGATTCCTGAAGATGTTTCTGTCATCAGCAAATAACTTCACATATCATTAAATAATACAACAGTTTTCATTAGTATCATCATTACAATAAATGTCCCTTTACCATACAAGTACATATGATTGAATTTCATGTCTATTGTTACACTGTTACATGCAAATTCACTAGTTATTTACACCTGCAAAGTAAGATATACAGTCTGATAAGTATGGGAGTAATGCATTCATTTAACATTAAAGAGACACTACAGCTCATTTTGCGCAAAAACCATAAAATGACAATTTTCCCACTACTTTCTCAAATTTCTTTGCATAGTTGAATGTTTAAACTTTGCAAAAATAATATTCCTAAATCTAATTTTTTTTTTATTAAATGCAAAATTTATACTTTTGACAGCCCTATAAAAAATATACTGAGACTCCTCCTCTTGGTCTTCAGATGCATGCACACAGACGGTAAAAAGTACAGCATGCTGTCCAATGAAAGAAAGCGTACAGTGGCTAAACCCAAAATTTTTACAGAGAAAGGGGTTAAAATAGAACAAGATACAACTCATACATGAACTAGAATTTACGTGGGGATTACTTTGACCATTTCATAAATCACAACTACAAGACACACACGCAGGCTTTAAAGCAAGGCTATTTTTATCTGAACATGTCACGTGTTTTAAAAATCATTGTCTGATCAATAGAGACATGGAATGGTTTCCATTAGAATAATGATTTATAATTACTTAATCATAAGAACCAGGGAATGATCCCATACTTGAAAAGCTAGTGTGGACCCCTCAACATAACATGTGTGCCGTCATTCTGAATCTGATCTTCAAAGCGCAGTTGAGAGCAAATTGATGCATCTAAATTGTTCAAAATTGTCAGTATCAATATGATTTTTATCATTTGATTCAAACGAGCTGTAGTGTGGATTAGGGCTAACCCTGTAGTGTATCTTTAAGAATATTAATATGAGCTTGAACTGCTGAATAGAACTGGAGTAATCTGAAGTCAACTTCTCCTCCAACTGAATCCCCTTTTTGAAAAATAACAATGCATGAAATGTACCCATGCTTTTTTAAAATATGAAATGAACATCTTGCAGTTTTAACATGTTTATCCCAGAGAGTAATACCCAGACCTATTATTGATAATGCAAAACAATCAAATCTAGATCATATTTTAATTTTAGATTGCCTTAGATCTACAAATATTGGAAGCATATTAATACAAATAATGATATTTATCCCATATGCTTAGAGTACATGAGTTTATATCTAATTGTCATTTAAAAATCAAACCACCATCAAAGAATCAAGATAGGTATGGCAAAACACACACAGAGAGAGAGAGAGAGAGAGAGAGAGAGAGAGAGAGAGATCAGTCCTTCCGACATAATATGCACTAGTATTTTTACACTACACAGGAAGAACATCCTACTTACAAGTCAATTTCTTGTCCTGCATCTTTTCCAAGTTGTAAACTTCCCGCCATTATCAATACCGGAAAAGAAAAAGGATAAATATTTTTAAAATTGTATTGAATAAATCAAAATAATCCGGAATTTTAACCTTGGAAATTAATACGAAATAAATCTCTTATGCAATTTTTAGGGGAAGAGTAGAGTTCTAAGAGAAGAATTATCAAACGTATTTAATACATTCGTTGAGGGTCCGGAATTTTCGAAGGAAAAAAAAAAAGGGGGGGGGGGGGGGGGGGGGGGCACACATGTGAAAGTTAAATATTATTAGCCAAACTCAGTATTTGGGGTGCCAACTCTGGAGTTTTACATTATTTTGTATTTGTGGCAAAAAGAGGGCGAGACCCCCCTCTAAATCTATACGGGTGATTGCTGGCTGTTGATATGAAAAAGTGTATATATATATATATATATATATATATATATATATATATGGGAGCATGTGACTTTATCCATAACCACTTTCTTAATTGACTTTACACACGCACACACACACACGGTCCTGACAGCAACTTCTTTGTAGACATTTACTTCTAAAATGTTTGATGCTCTTTATTCTGATATGTCTACGAAACAAAATAATATACTCCAGATGTATCTCGACAGTTACAATGCGTTGCGATTCCATTACACAGACTGCGAGACATTTTACCCGTGCCTATCAGGATGTCTTCCATCGGGAGGTATCAAAGTCGAATATTTTGCAGTTTATAGAAATCAAGAATCTGATCATGCATGGACACTGTGCCTCAGTTTGGATAAATTGTATGCACAATTAAAAATTTAATAAAAATATACGAATGCACATGTAACGAAGAATTCTGACCCCGTTGAAAATTGACCCGAGGTGTTAAATTTATGAAAAGTCAGTGGCATCATGGATTTTCATAAATCGAAATTTTCTATTCCCACGCATGTGGGAGATTGATTGTTTGTTTGTTTTCCGCCATACTCAACAAATTTTCAGTTATCTGGTGGCGTCCAGTTGTTGTAGGTGATACAATGTATCCGGGAAGAGACCACCGACCTTCCGAAAGTAAACTGGCAAACTTTCTTGCATATATCTGCGCGATCGGGATTCGAACCCGTGCCGACTCGAGGTGAGAGACCAATGCTTTAACCACTCGGCCACGGAGTCCCCCAACATGTGGAAGAAGAACTAAATGCATGGTTGTAATGTTCACGAAGTTCTCTACCTAAATTGTAAAAATTCATGACCCCTGGATCAGGGGTTCAGGCTCTATAGGTTGGGACCAATATGGCAATATGGTGAAAATGCATTAAATCTTAGAGAGTCTTCTTCTCTACTTCACATATATTTGAGAACAACTATATGTATGATAATAATGTTCATGAAGCTCTCTACTTAAATTGTGAAATTCATGACTCCTGGTTCAGGCCTTAGGGTGGGGCAAATATGGTCATACAGTGAAAATGTATTAAATCTTAGAAAATCTTCTTGACTACTATATATATTTGAGTAAAGCTAAATGCATTATGATGTCCTTGAAGCTTTCTACCAGAATTGTGAAATTCGTGGCCATTTGGTCAGGGGTCCAGGCCCTTGTGCAGGGCCAATATGGCCACATAATGAAAATGTATCAAAATAATTAGTTAATGTTAAAATGGTTTATATGCTTCAAACCTCCATTTTTCTTTCTTCTGTAACTGAATAGGAATTGTATGTATTTTAAAAGATCATAAACATGTGCACAGAAGACTCCATAATGAGGCTTCTATGGAAATACGAGTCTCCCTGTATTGGCTATGTACTATATACTATGTATAGGCTATGGTACTCAGGAGACCATTAAGGCCCATGGGCCTCTCTTTATATTCCTAATTAAATTCGGACAACATCCAGTAGCTGACAACCCATCATTAGCTTATCTGGCAAGTCCACAAAACATTGTTAAGTCAATAAATTAACTGTTAACCAATGTCAACTAGTCAAATAATTATTGACTACTAGTCATTAATTATGCTGTCAAATCTTGACTTGTCAGTTTTGTCGATTTGCCAGAAAAATTATGTTTACCGGTATTTATTGGAAACGTGTGTCGATTGCCAGAAAAATTATGTTTACCGGTATTTATTGGAAACGTGTGTCGATTTGCCAGAAAAATTATGACAAGTTGATATCATCATTTGATTCCTGTGGGGGGGGGGGGGGGGGGGGGGGCTGTCAGTTTCCTGTGTTCTGACCTTGACGGCTGGATCTTACCCCTCCACAATACAGAGCTTTGTAGTCAACCAATGGCTGGTTCTCACACCCATTTTTTTCTTTTTAGCAAATTTACACCTTGAAATAAGTATTCAATCCTAAGAAGGAATAGAATAGAAATAAATAATTTAACTCCAAAAAGTTGCCATCCCCCCTTTTAGAATCAAATGGTTGTCCTCCTATTTTTAAATTTTAAATAATAGGACACCAAGTTCATAGTCAAGATGACTGTTATCGGACAAATCGACATAAAAATATGTCAAGATGACATAAATATCTGACAAGATAACATAAATATCTGACAAGATTACATAAATAGCTGACAAGATTACATAAATATCTGACGAGATTACATAGATATCTGACAAAATTACATAGATATCTAACAAGATTACTTAAATATCTGACAAGATTACATAAATATCTGACAAGATTACTTAAATATCTGACAAGATTACATAGATATCTGACAAGATTACATACATATACAACAAGATTACATAAATATACAACAAGTGGACATATATATCTGACAACATTACATAATTATACAACAAGATTACTTAAATATCTGACAAGATTACATAATTATCTGACGAGATTACTTAGATATCTGACAAGATTACATAGATATCTGACAAGATTACATAAATATCTGACAAGAGTACATAAATATCTGACAAGATTACATAAATATCTGAGAAGATTACTTATATATCTGACAAGTTAAATTGAACAACAGAAAAAACAGTTGCAAGTTTTTCAAGATATGCCGCCATAAACTGTTCCCAAGTTTTCAGTAAGTACCCTGTAAATCACTGCAAAAGCAGGAAGAAGCAGACGATAAAGGCTCCTGTAGACCATGATTGTGTAGGTGGTCGTCAATATCCACCATTATCATTATACGAGATTTATATACATGAGACTAGAAATGCTCAAAAGGCGGTACCGTAAAAACATCATTTCAGAGTAAATGAATTAAATTTACATATGTAAGAAACTATAACATGTATAAAATCATAAAATGAAAGTAAACTTTCATATATGTACATACAAATACGTTAAAACATTATAAATGCTGTGAAATTCAAAAAGTGATGTCATAAGATTGTCATAAACAACCGTGGCCTCAAACATGATAAGACAATCGTGTACTCATGAACATCGGGATGATCTCGGACCGAATTTTATCATTCTAGAAAAATTTGAAATTAAAATTTTAATAAGTAGATACAAATAAATTCCGTAGAACAACTTCCAGTTGAAAGACAGTTCAAAACTCCGTAGGGTGTCAGTATTCAACAGGATTAATTTTCAACGTGTTGAAGTCATCAGAGATTAGAAATAAAAATCTAAGCTGTGGAAAAACGACCCCGGGTATGAATGCCACAACTTTTGGTCTCAATATTCAACGTTGAAAAATTAACTCCGCATCAATTTTCAATATTCCTCGTTACTCCGTCCCCACGAAAACAGCTGTCCGCGCAAGCATGGCAATGATATATGCACGTGCATTACTTGTACGAGGGACATTTCTTAAGTTCGTAGAATAAGCCTATAACTTTTTAACGCGATTATGAAGTTGCACGATTTTTTACTCAGAACTTGCTTAATCATCGCTCTCTCGATCGGTATCACGGAATGCGGCGCACGAGGCCCACGTGCGCGCTGCGCTGGGTATTTTCAACACGTGGTTTTATACATTATAGTAAAATATAGCGTTCAATATGGATGGAAAAATCTCTGAACAGAGGGTATATTGTAAGATTCGAGCACACCTCTGGTTTCCGTCAATGGAAATTCATGCTGATTTGCAAAAGGTTTATGGGAATGGGGCTTTAAAATATGCTACAGTTTGCAAGTGGGTACGTCGTTTTAATGATGGTCGGGAGTCAATTGAAAATGACTCTCGAGTGGGTACGCCGGTTTCCGTTTTGACGGAAAAGAACGTTGCTACTGTGAAAACGTTAATTGAGGAAGACGCACGTTATACCGTGCAAGAGATGGAAGAATTAAGTGACATTCATTCGTCAAGTGTTTTGAAGATCTTACGTGAACAACTTGGGCTACGTAAGATCTGCGCGCGCTGGGTGCCCCATTTGCTCACTGACGAGCAGGAATAAAGTCGGGTTAGACTTGCATCGCAAATTATAAAAACATATGATAAATGTGACCCACTCGTTTGGAAGAGATAGTTACAGGTGATGACACCTGGATCTATCATTTTCAACCCGATTCTAAGGCTAAAAATAAGATTTGGGTTTCATCTGAGGGCGACAAACCTGTCATTGCGCGCCGTTGCAAAACATCAAATCGCATGTTGTATGCGATATTCTTTAATTTGAAAGGTCCAGTCCTTCAAATTCCAGTCCCGAAAGGTAGTTCTGTCACTGGAAAGTTTTACAGAGAAAGTGTTCTTGCTCAACTTGTTGATTTCTATCAGAAACGCAGACCGCGCACCGGTGTCCGCGGCATCAAATTACTCCATGATAACGCATCGGCCCATAAATCCGCTACGGTACAGGAATATATGAAAGAATCTGAGCTCGATGTCTTAGATCATCTCCCATACAGCCCTGACCTGTCCCCCTGTGACTTTTGGTTGTTCCCAAGATTAAAGGAAATGGTGGCAGGGCACCGTTTTGAATCCCGTTGTCGTATAGGCAGTGCGGTCTACCAGTGTCTGCAACATATACCTAAAGAGGAGTACCGTGCGGCGTTCCGGAAATAGGTAGATTGGTGTAAAATGTGTGTTGAGGCAGACGGGGCATATTTCGAAGGTCTTCAATACATAAAATTTTGATATTTCAAGCGGTTTTAATAAGACCGCCCTACTCTACGAACTGAAAAAGTGTCCCTCGTATTTGCAAGAATTTAATGCGTTTTATATATTCGATGCTCTTTGTGTATTCCATTCTATCAGTATGTAATCGGCTAATGATTTCTCCGCGTTTATTTCATGATACAGTCGATAATTACCATTTTGTCGTCATTTCGCTTCAGCCGACAGAGCGCCCTGCGACAACAATATGTCGCTAATTTGCGGGTTTTGTTTGTCGTCTTTTCAGGGAGGAAAGTCTCTAATTTTCGTTTATGTTAAAAGACGACAAAGGTTCTGTTTGTCGTCTTTTCGCCTGCACTTTGGGCGTCTGCGCGTCACAACTTTTCTGAAAATTTATTGCACATTTTTAATGGTAAGTATCGGGCTTGATTTCTCATCAGAAGTCGCACATGGTGGGGTCACCAATGGGGTAATTTAATAACGCACATGCACGTGGGTATGGATCGTGCAACACCCCCACCCCCATTTTTAATATTTTTTCCGATTTGGGATCTACAAACTTATTCAATATAATATTTTCGTCTCTGTTACGTATTTCATTTAATGAAAATTACGTTTTCAGCAGTGATTGATCAATGATAACGAGATTTTCTTTACTAGAGTAAAAAATAACCTTTCTGGATATTTACAAAACATAAGTAAAAAACACACACACAAAAAAATTAAATTCCGATCCTAATTCACGGGGTGGGGGGGGTAAAGGGGGGTGGTGCTTGATCCATGCCCCATGTGCCTTTGGTTCAACATGAATTTATTCTAACGAATTGTATGCGAATGTATAATAGATCCATTCTCATATATAGTGCAAATACTATCCAGTTTATCTGAAATCTTATAACACCCTTTGGAATATATCAAGTATGCATGGTTTCGATTTAATATAACTGCATTTGATGCAATTATGTTAAGGAGCGAAAGTGACGGAAAGGGGGTGGGGCTCTGGCTTCAATTGGGCCCAGGCGAGAGTTAAGGTATATATATTTTGAAAATAGATGAAAATCTGATGGAGTGAGATCAGGTGAATAAGGTGGATGCCCAATCAATTGAAAGCTACAATCGTTACTGGCAGACATATATGGCAATTACAGACTTGTGAACAGGGGCATTGTCCTGGTGGAACAAGACACCTTGAGTTTAATATTTTTCCGTGACTGCCTCAGAAATGATGCAAAGTATGTGCCGTTGATTGGTTCGCCTTTTGGAGACAATCTACCATCAGCATCCCAGAAAACCAAGGCCATAACCTTTCCAAGTGATGGAACAATCTGCCTTTCCTGGCGGACGGGAACCAGAATGCTTCCATTGTTTAGACTGTTGTTTGGCCTCTGTAGTGAAATGATGGACCCACGTTTCATCCATAATAACTAATCTCTGAAGAAAGTTATCAGGATCCATCTATAAAAGGTTTGGGTTAGCACACGATAGTGCGCCTGGTGTGCTTTTGATCAACTGTCAGAAGTCTTGGTATCCAACAGACAGAATGCTTTTTCATTGCAAGATCTTCTGTCAGATTGGAATGTACACTTTCCTGTGAAATGCCAACTATACTAGCTATATACATGTATCTGTCTGTAGCTCACCTGTCAGTCATAACAAAATCATGGACTTTATTGGCCATTTCTGGGGTTGCAACAGTGACAGGCCTTCCAGGATGGGGGCATCCTCAAGGCTCTGTCTGCAGAATTTAAATTCTGCCACCCACCTTTTTGAAAATGTGAAACGTTTAAAGACAGACAAATGCTGAACAACCACAAAAGCTCAGGTGAGATTTCAGCTCAGGTGAGCTAACAACTGACCTGCATGAGGATTCTTATGCAAAATACAATTAGGTTTGACTAAAAGGCATGAGTGTCAGTTTTGGTGAGCAAACAAATACCTATCAGATATAGTCCCTTTTTCAAAACAGCTGTGTATCACCATTTGGGGATGGAACAAAATTTAAAATTTCGTTATCTCTCTCCTTTTAAGGGTCTTTTATTAGGAATAAAACCTCTATAAAATGCAATCTTTAGTTTCCTGTGATGTCAATATTCTAGCTTGTCTAAAATTCAAAATAATATTTGTAAATTGTTTGAAATAACACATAAGATTATAAAAATTCACTGGATTTATTAAATTGTTCCATTATGGATTGAAATTCAGTTCTACAGAATAAATACACACAATGATCAATGCCTTGCCACAACAAGAAAACAATCAGACTTCAATATTCCCAGCAACAATTAAAACTTCTTTTGTTGTTGTTGTTGTTTTGACATTTTGTCTCAATCACATAGAAGTCCTTAAAGAATAACTAACGTCACTGGATCCATCAGTAATGGATATGTAGAAACATACAAAAAATGGACACTCTTTTCAAGCAACTCTCAGATATTTCAAATCAATATATCCAACACTAAAATTGACATTAAAATGAAGCACTGATTCACACTTAAAGTTTATAAAAGTAGAAGATGGCCATTTTGGAAATGTAGTATTAAGCAGTAGTATCAAATAAAGCAAGCAAAATCCAATCATTGTCATAGTAAAACATCTGTGTACAGTGACTGCCCACACTGTCATAGTAAAACGTCAGTGTACAGTGACTGCCCACACTGTCATAGTAAAACGTCAGTGTACAGTGACTGCCCACACTGTCATAGTAAGATGTCAGTGTACAGTGACTGCCCACACTGTCATAGTAAAACATCAGTGTACAGTGACTGCCCACACTGTCATAGTAAAACGTCAGTGTACAGTGACTGCCCACACTGTCATAGTAAAACGTCAGTGTACAGTGACTGCCCACACTGTCATAGTAAAACGTCAGTGTACAGTGACTGCCCACACTGTCATAGTAAAACATCAGTGTACAGTGACTGCCCACTGTCATAGTAAAACATCAGTGTACAGTGACTGCCCACACTGTCATAGTAAAACGTCAGTGTACAGTAACTGCCCACACTGTCATAGTAAGATGTCAGTGTACAGTGACTGCCCACACTGTCATAGTAAGATGTCAGTGTACAGTGACTGCCCACACTGTCATAGTAAAACGTCAGTGTACAGTGACTGCCCACACTGTCATAGTAAAACGTCTGTGTACAGTGACTGCCCACACTGTCATAGTAAAACGTCAGTGTACAGTGACTGCCCACACTGTCATAGTAAAACGTCAGTGTACAGTGACTGCCCACACTGTCATACTTAAACGTCAGTGTACAGTGACTGCCCACACTGTCATAGTAAGATGTCAGTGTACAGTGACTGCCCAAAGGAATATCTAGTCTCTTTCACATTGTTTAGATTTTTATCAAACCATAGCTATCCACTGTCTGAATAATAAAAAGTCAGCTTTTGCATAGATAGCATTGCACAATACCATACCAGATTTGCTAATTTGTGGTGAAATTGCTAATTTTCAGGAGTGTGAAGGTGTTGGTACAGACATACCCACAAGTTCATGTACTAGTACTACAGGAAAAGAAGAAAATAAACAGCCATACAAACTGACAGTAACCAGTCAATACTACAAAAATATACTATTTTCCTCCAAATCTACAAAAACTGACCCCATGGAAATAAAGTTTATCAATAGCATTCAATTCCTGCACTAACATTTGATTGGCAGATTACTTTATTACTATATGTACAGAGTGAGTATGGATTGCGTACCCTTTGAGACATATATTTAAAATATTTTTTTTTTGTTTGTTTGTTTGTTTTATTTATAGTCAGGGTTAGAATAGTAATCATATGTCAGCAACATACATATTAATAAAAATCATAACTATTAAAATCATATTCTTTGGAATGAAACTCATAAGACGTAAATGTTTACTGCCTTAGATAAAACGAAATATCTGAAGTTTACCTGGAAAATGGAGAAATCTGTAAGAAAAACTAATGTACTGTACATCAGATAGGTTTTACAGGAAACACTGTATCTTTAATTTCATGATAAAGCAGTTCCTTTCCATTTCAGTTTTAATGATTAAAAAATAAAAGTGATATAACTCCACTAAATCGTAAAATAATTGACTCATGAACACATTATTGCACAGTGTTTGTCAGCCTCATGTAAAAGTATGTATGGAGATTCAAAACAAATCATACAAATATATGAATACTTTTAGATGCAGTTTACAAAATGACCATGTACATGCATAACCATAATGCCATGGTAGGCATTGTAGAACATCAAGTGCTTAATATCAGGGGACTTAATTAAGCAATATCAGGGGACTTAATTAAGCAATATCAGGGGACTTAATAATTATACCAAATCAGGGACTTAATTTATCAATAACTCAGGAATCAACAACACCTGGATCACATTGGATGTTAATTACATGTTTCTTGAAATAAAACAAATGTCACACAATTTTCAATTACAGTAACATTGCATTTGATGATAAATCTCTTACACATACAAACAACTGACTGCATGGCTGAAAGCTATATGGCACAAAGTAATATATGGTCTAACAACATTAACACTGAACAGGACACAAACTTAGCACACTATGGGTGCACTGTGGTAAATACATACGGTGTCCAAACAATAAGAGAGAATATTAACATAAATTCAGGTTTGCCCCACAATCTCCTATTCAAAAATGCCAGTAAGCTATTACATTGACAAAGAAGTTCCATCAACAACTTACACACAAAATATCAATACAAGACACCTAATCATCTTAAAGTAGTTCCTATATATATATATATAATTATATAACTCCCATGATTTCTCTGACTTTTCACTTCCTGCCCCTATAATGCCCCTCACTTCCTCCCCTATCTTTACATTGTTATTTCCTGTTCCTGTCCGAGACCGTCTAATATGATACCCATGGGTGTACGTCTCAACCCGACAGTCTCTAACTTGTTGGTCCATTTGTTTTTTAATCCTCGCATTCTCAGAGAAGCGTGTATCAATGTCACTACAAGAAATATCAAATTGTGTACTCAATAAGTGATGATAATACACGTTAATGACGCATATTCCTGAGTTAAGATTTTCTTTACATAGCATTAACTAAGGGCATATAAAACTTCCTCATTAATATTTTTTGTGACATTTCTCTTACATTCTGTTTTGCTTTTACAAAAGTCTTGGGATATATTACCATGTCTGTTTTAGAGTTAGCATATTTTGATAGTTCCTGGTTGTTACAAGTGAAAATGTATAGTTAACTCTTATATATTACAGTATGTTGATAAATGGACATTACTGTATCAAATAACGAGAGAAAACTCTTTGAAACAATTGGAAATTAAACCTGGACCCTTGCATTACTAGTAAGGTGATTTAAATTACTGAGTTACCCAAGCCGATAAGAAAAGTATTGTAATATTACTACAATATAAAAGTTAATCTATTTGGAAATTACACAAGACTTCTTCATATTGAGGAGATGAAAACATAATATTAGAGAAAATGTTGGAATCGTCACCTAGATGTCCTGCATAGAATTCTCAAGAAAGTACAAAACATTTGTATTTTTATAAATATTTATACACAAGCAATAAAATTTATGAACTTAACAAAAAAGTCTACACTTAAAAAAAAAAGTCTAGACTAAAACTACAAGCTGTAGCTGTATTAAACTTACGCAGTAATGGGAAGGCTATACCAAACATGAAGACAATGACAGCTCCAAACATATACACCAGCAGATAGCCAGCTGTCACAATGATAATGAGGCTGATTACTGGGTGGTTCCGCTTGAATCGCCGTGCCGTCCATTGACTGTTTGTACAGTAAACAAAGACCCCAAAAGCTGCAGCAATTGCAGCAAAGCCACACACCATCTTCACTGGATGTAAAATTCTGAAGAAAGATATTTATGCTTTGTAAGAGAAAGTCAAGGCCTTCAGACCATACTGAATGATAAATGCAAACCTGTAAAAGAAAGAACATACTGATGGAAGCCGCTTCCTGTGTATCCTGCCCCGTGAGGATCCGGGTAGATAGAATAGATCCTCAGTACCCCTTGCTAGTCGTAAGAGGATACTAAATGGGGCAGTCCTTCAGATGAGACCGCAAAAACCGAGGCCCAGTGTCACAGCAGGTGTGGCACGTTAAAGATCCTTCCCTGCTCAAAGGTCATAAGTGCCGAGCATAGGCCTAAATTTGCAGCCCTTCACCAGCAATGGTGACATCTCCATATGAATGAAAGATTTTCGAGCGGGGCGTTAAACAATATATAATCAATCAATAATCCTGTGTATCACTAGGTTTGGCTGAATTATAGCAAGTTAGTGCACACTGCATGGAAAAGGCATATATGGTAATAAAGGCATATATAGTAATAAAGTACATTGTATTTATAATCCATATCTTAAACAAAATAAGTATCATATTTTCAGCTCATTGAAAGACTTGTATAGAAAGATAAATCATCTTATATTCAACTGGCTGGTCTCTATATTGTAATCTCTGCAAGATATGGATGGATCTGCAAATCAATGTAATTTCAGAAAGATTCAGCTCAAACGACATTTAAGTCTTAGTAAACTGGGAAGAGAGCTGCCAAGTTGAGTGGTAAACCCACGTAATTTGTGTTTTCTTTGTGAATGTTTTGCAGAATCTGACAATAATTTAAAACTTTCAGAACACAGCAAAAATCGACTAAAAATGTTCCTCATTAAAAATTTATTTAATAATTCTAGTTTTTTGCTTGGTTGGTTGACCTCCTTTCAAAAATGTATTTACTCATATTGAGACCTCAGTGTACATGGGTCATGGGACCTCAGTTTTTAGGTCTCATCTGAAAGACTTGTGACTCTGACTTCTACGAAGGAGGAATCGCTACCAATTTTTGCGTCTCATGTTTCATGAGGCCAAGGTATGAGGGTTGAACCTCCAATGGTCCCAGTCACAAAGTGAACACTCTAACAGGTTCTACTACCTCACAACTACAACATCAGATACAATAATATAGCAGGGATATTTTTAACCTTTGATTTCAAGGGCAAGGGTCATTCACATTTGGAAAAGCAGCAATATTTGGTTGAAATTGGGGAAACATTCATAATTCATAAAAAGTTTTAAAAACAAAACCAATTGATTTATCTACCAATTTAAGCAATTTCAATTTTCTAACAACAGAAAAGTGGAAATGTTCCAATAAAGCCTTGATCCCGACACAGTCCAAGTCTGATTTTATCCCAACACAGTCCAAGTCTGATTTTATCCCAACACAGTCCAAGTCTGATTTTATCCCGACACAGTCCAAGTCTGATTTTATCCCGACACAGTCCAATTCTGATTTTATCCCGACACAGTCCAAGTCTGATTTTATCCCGACACAGTCCAAGTCTGATTTTATCCCGACACAGTCCAAGTCTGATTTTATCAAAGTGCAAGTAGAGCCTGAATCATCAGGACTTAAATCATCAACATTTGAATACTTTCATTTTCTCCATCACATGCTCAAATCAAAGTAAAACCCTTGGAATTTGTTTCCATTGAAAGATTTTTTTCACTGTTAGTGTTATGACTGTATTCAAACTCGGACCCATATTCCATTCTCTTCTCGATTTTCCATCTATTCATTTGTCAATATGGTCAGACACGAGTTCCTCATTTGAAATCCTATCTTTAGTTTTGAATATAAAAATATAGACTTATTGTTTTTACCATTCCCCTCTCACAAAATTGTGTTAAAATCTCTCTTAGATCTCACTATACCCAATTTACCAACATAGAATTGTAAATTCACTAACTGATATCCTCCATACAAATGAGTTTTTATCTTGATTTCTTTTCTCTTTAAAAAAAATTTCCAATGGATCTATGAGGTATTGACAAAGAAATTATAAAATCTCAGATTTCTTTCTTATCCTGAACCGATCTTTCCACATCCGTAACTTGTAAGACTATAAGAATCATTCAAAATTATAGCTAAGCTGAATTCTGCACTGAGGCGTCACAACCAAGCCGAAATATCGCCTATATATTACAGGCAGGCCGAAATATCGCCTATATATTACAGGCAGGCCGAAATATCGCCTATATATTACAGGCAGGCTGAAATTTCGCCTATATATTACAGGCAGGCTGAAATTTCGCCCCCGTATCAAGGTGAGCCGACGAGATTTACACACATTGGTGCTGCAGCTGAAGTAGCCCTACCCGATAATGAGAAAAACCAGAAGCGTCATCAGGAAGTAGTTTGTTTGGTAGTAATACAGGTTGTTCATCACCCTGTTGGCCCATTTGTCAGGATCCTTCACGTTCGGCATTTGAAAGCGCGCCGATTCCAACAGAAAGTCGCTAAGAGTCCGCAACGGAGCAAATTGAACGTCTGCCATTCTGAAAGTTTGCTGACAAAATAAGACCGCCTATATCACTCACAAAGGGAACTTTTCATCAAATAAAGACAATTTCTCATATGGAAATACAAATTCAAATCGAAACAATTTCTTTATATACTATTAATGAAAGTTCTAAAGATGAGAAGAGCTTCTGACAAATAAATTTTGGCCAAGCATTTTATTTGATATAGGCAAAACAATTTATATCTTAATCTTGTGAGCGCTTGAAGTAAGGCAGATACAGTAATGCTGGGAAGTTTAGGAGTAACATTGACACACACTGAAAGGTGAGAAAAATCTGGTTAGACTTAACGGTTAGTAAGCCTAGTTATTCAACCCCAGAGTTGTCGAAATCTTTAAATCACTGTCCAACATTTAGTCCGACAGAGTTAAAGGTTCTGTGACCGGTAAAAGTTTTGTCAGACTAAATACATGTACTTATATTGCATACTAAATGGAAAGGGGGGGGGGGGGGGCAATAAAATGCCTAATTAATGAATCTATCACAAATATCCAGCCAAACACGGTTACTTTTCCAAGCAACTTGTAATTCATGAACACCATGGTTGCCTTCGCAATTCTTCAAGTGGTCCAGATTTAGCAATATTCTTTTCCTTATCAGGTTGTTTATTGTTTCTTTTACATCCCGTTAGGAAGTTACATCATACTAATATATCACCAATAGACAAATTTAGATCTATGCTTTGTATTCAAGGTACATACATATTTGCTTGTGAATGCATGCCAACTACCGGGAATTCTATTTTTAAAGTCATATCTGAAAGACCCATGATGTGACATGGCCATTGCTTGAGCAGAGCTCAAACTTGCAATCTGCCCACTTCAGAGTTAATGCTCTGCCACTGAGATACCACAACTGGTCTTTTCTTATTTGGCAGAGACTAATCAGTCACACAGCTATGTCGTTTGAGGGCTAGTTATATTAGGTGCATCTGCATGCCCATATGTCAATCACGGTCATTGTTCTAGAGTAGAATTTTGCCATGATGATAAACACTCAAATGAGCTTGATTTTCCTAAATTTTTAACTTTATCACCTGTTTATTTATGGAAATTAGGCGAGTATTGAGCCCAATCTTAGTTTCAGGAAGCTCCTTGTCACAAAATATGTGGCATGATATAGATCCCACCCTGATCAAAAATTAAAAACTCCAAGCATATGCCTAAATTTGCAGTCCTTCACTGGCAAAGACAACTTCTCATATAAGTGAAAGATTCTTGAGTGGGACATTAAACAATATACAGGGTTAGGGTCACTGTCAAACTTATCAACAATTATTATATACATAAAACATAATTTATAAGAATGTATATATATATACATAATATGTGTGTGTGTGTGTGTGTAAAACAAACGCTCAAAACACTTTTCTGAAATATTTCGACCGTGTTACCGGTCTTTGTCAGTTGTGTTTATTGATCATAGCAACATAACACCAAACAAAAGAGACTTTGTATATATGTGTATATAAATTAACTAATTAACTTTTGCCTGGGCCTACTTGAAACCAGAGCCCCCCTCCCCCTTTCACTTTTGCTCCTTTAACAACAAATGTAAAAATGTAATATTAAATCAAAACCTTGCATACTTCTTTTTTTTTGAAGGATGTGTCGATAAAATTTCAGATAAACCGGATCGTATATGTGCAATCTATGAGAATGGATGTAAATATACTATCAGGGCTCACACTGCCCATCGCAGTTGTCACATTTTGTGATTTTTTGAAAAAATTTGCAACAGAAATTCGGAAATGCGACATGGACATTTTATATTCAGAAATCATGATGCCATTTTGAATTCAGCTTTTTGCATCAAAAACAGCTGATTTACCTGTGCAGAATGGTCAATGTAGATACCCTGGAGCATGGGAACAATAGACCTAGGAGTGTCTTGTTTATTTAGCAGATGACACAAGACAAAGGTTGATCTGCTATGTTCAGGTAGGTGTGAGTGAAATGAAATTTGCATGTGGGAGTAATTATAGGTGGGAAGATACCTTGACTGGGAAGCTCCCTACCTATGTCAGACTGGGTGGAATAAAATTATGGACACAGACAAGTTAATAAAAGATGCTTCATTGTCAATAAACACAGTTGAATTTGTCAGTTATCTGTCGTGATGTTAGCAGCTGTAGTCACGGTGCCTTAACACTTCAAGCCATTTCTGCAGAGTTTGGGCTGTTTATATGTGGGAAAAGTTCATCACAGTACAAAAATGATTTCATCAAAAAATTCCTTGGGTACAGTTAAACTATTGATTAACATTTTCAAATTCATCTGATGGTATTACAGTATATAAATTGATGAATGTTGGGAAATGGCATCATTTTTATTAGGTCTTTGGTTTGATCTCTTTGGAAATTGGCAATGAGGAAATGCAAAATTGTAAATTCTTCTGATATTTGCTTCGGAAATTGTTAGGCTGTCATTTTTTGACTGCACTTCATCTCAAACTATTCAAAATTCATTTCAGACTCCACTGAAGTCCCTTTTCTACTACATGATGATTTTCACAAATGACCACTTTGTCATTCTGCATCTAAGTGTGGGCCAAGATGAAAACAAGAGGATCTTTAGGGAATTCCAAGTGAAAATGTGATGTTGTGAAACTATGATGCTGTGTTATGTAATTAGTCTTCATTGACTTTTTCATCAGTGACTCACTGTCTATTAATTCATAGACTGCTAATTTGATGTTGTGATGTGTATTGTTCTTATTAGTCCTGTGTTATTTACATTATTAGCATGGTAAATAAACATACACAAACTCGTTTTTATCATAGTCAGTTGTAGGCAATTAAACACTCATAGACTTTAAGTCAGCTTAGCCAAAAACAATATAAAAAAACCAATGTTGCAATGTCATGGACTTACTGAAAAGGTGAAGTACAGTCTTCATAATGTGGTGATTTATGATAAAAGCAAATAAAAGCTGTGTTGAATACATGATGTAAAACTAATCAGAAACATATATATGTCTCGGGAATAATATGTAAAATATACAACAAGCATGTACGAGTCATTGTGCCAGGTTGCGACACAAAAGTTTGGTCCAATGTGAGCCCTGACTTTGGTGTATTGGCATACAGTTCATTAAAATAATAAATCCATGTTAAACCACAGGCACTTGGGACATGGATTTTGCCTCCCCTTCCCCCCCCCCCCCCCCCCCCCCCCCCCCCCCCCCTTTATTATTTTTCTGATCTGGGATTGACTTCTTATTTTTTGTAACTTATGTATTTGTAAACATGCATTAAAAATTGTCCAGAAAGGTTATATTTTGTCTCCAGTTAAATTTTCGTTTTCAGTGAATATATTTCTTCTTACAATCACTGCTGAAAATTTGATTTTCACTACATGAAATACGTGACAGAGACAAAACATTATATTGAATAAGTTTGTAGATCTCAGATCAGATTAATGATAAGATGGGGGAAGGGGGCATGTTGCGTGATTCGTACCCCATGTGCTGCGAGTTATTATACTACCTTTTAGTGACCCCATCACGTGCGACTTCCGGTGAAATATTAAGCACGATAATTGCCATTAAAATTAAGTGATAAATTTTTCTCAGAAAAATTGTGACGCACAGCCAACTCGCCCGTTTGAGTGGCAATCACCTTTGCACTCTGACCCCGAGCTGTAATATAAACAGATCACACCCAATAATATAAACAGATCACACCCAATAATATAAACAGATCACACCCAATAATATAAACAGATCACACCCAATAATATAAACAGATCACACCCAATAATATAAACAGATCACACCCAATAATATAAACAGATCACACCCAATAATATAAACAGATCACACCCAATAATATAAACAGATCACACCCAATAATATAAACAGATCACACCCAATAATATAAACAGATCACACCCAATAATATAAACAGATCACACCCAATATTATAACCAATATTATAAACAGATCACACCCAATAATATAAACAGATCACACCCAATAATATAAACAGATCACACCCAATATTTTCAGTCAGTCATTTGGACCAATGTTTTCTAACAAGTTATCAGGCCAGAGAATTGTTACCGGCCTTGCCGACAGGACTGATACTTTTCAGCAATTCTGAACTCTTCAAAGAGGTTCTTTATGGAGTGCCCAGTCCTTGTAAGTTGCAGTAGAAAATGTGCATATTGAGATCACTGTTCTAACAAGTTCAATGTGAGAAGTGATCTCAGTGAGATTAGACTGATGCTTTTTCTGAATCTCAGACCAGTGTTGCACAAAGTGATTTGGGAAATCTTGCCCGAACTTTGGCCACTTGTGATTAAATTGGATTAAACTGAAATTCTCGCCCACTTCAGCTTTTCACCTTATATATCCTATTAACTCTATATCACTATGAAACTTGTATTTCTTACCTTTACATAGTGTAAATCCCATGGTAAGTCAAGTTTATTATTTTTCAAGCTGTTGCAAATGTTCACCATTTTATTTTATACCTTCTCAACACTTCTAACCATGGGATTTACACTGTGTAAAGGTAAGAAATACAAGTTTCATAGTGATACAGAGTTAATAGGATGTCTAAGTCAAAAAGTTGGAAGTGGGTGAGAAATTTAGTTTAATCCAATTTAATCACAACAAATGGCTGAAGTTTGGGCAAGATTTCCTGAATCACTTTGTGACATTGGTCTGCGATTCAGAAGAGGCATCAGTCTAAATATCTTGATGAATTTCGCTGAGATTAGTGCGAGAAGTTTAAAGTTAATAGATTTTTCGGGAAGTTTTGGTGTCCACATTGGTCATCTTTGACATCAGTTGATGATTTAACCATTTAACCCATTTCATGTGTAATGATTTGATGGAAATTTTCTTTGTGTGTGTATATTTCAGACACAGTATGGACTGGCCGGGAAGATGGAGCCACATTCAGAAGCTGCTAGAAAGAGCTGGGCCTTTTGCCCACCCAGACTTCGAACCCAGTTCAGAGGTACACATGGAATATATAGATCATTGGTCAGATGGGTAATGCTTCTAGTTCTTAAATCATAGATTAAATTCCAGGATTGTTGTTTAAAACTATCTATGCTGTACTAATTTTATATTAGAGGGTGAAGCCTGACAAGAATAAAATGAAGCTCTTTGTATAGGTAACATGTATATATATGTTGAAAAGGAAAATATAGAAAACCAATGAAAAATTGTTCCATACTAATGAAACTTGAAAATTTTGGTCAAAGTGGCGTTGATTCGAGGCAAGCCCAAGGACATATATTTCGCCATTTTGGATCTTGTCTTCCCAAGTTCTCATCCTTCTGAGGTGTTACATAAAATCTGTAAAAGCAAGTAAACCATATTTTCTCTGTAATATAATCATTCCAGGTCTCCCATGTTTATAAAGTTTGTCATACCGTAAGACATTATCACAGGAATAAAAGTATGTTTTTTTTAAAAGCTTTATAAGTTACACACTAGTTGCAAATTATACAATCTTACTTGGTCTGATTGAAGAGATATCAAGCTTATTTACTATTTATTTATTTATTTTCTGAGTTGGAGAATAACTGCCCCATTATTTATGATCAGGTAACACTGAATTCAGTCTTAGTGATATGAAAGTGGGGATCATCTGTAGATTGTTATTGGAAGAACACTTGTTAAAAGACAGGGGACAGCTAGAACCACTTTGAGCAATAGATTGTGATTTGAGTGAGTTGAATTTCCTGTGTAGCATCAAATCATTTCTGATATACTCTACATATTGTGAACAAAATGCTCTTCCTTTGTGATCCTTCTAATTATATATTTCCCGTGTACTACACCCACCATAAATGTCAGTCCTTGTAAATATGCAGCATTGGAAAATCACTTGCATTGAATAGACCAGTACTCTGTTAATACAAATTCATAATTTATGAAAATTGTCACACATGGACATCATTATCTTGCATACATGTTGTTTATCATACTGATGACAAAATTTTGGTCTGGTTACCAACTTCGAAAGAAATACTATATAGTACATATCTAACCCTGACCCAAACCCTGACCCAAATAAATACTGTATAGTACATATCTAACCCTGACCCAAAGAAATACTGTATAGTACATATCTAACCCTGACCCAAAGAAATACTGTATAGTACATATCTAACCCTGACCCAAACCCTGACCCAAAGAAATACTGTATAGTACATATCTAACCCTGACCCTAACCCTGACCCAAAGAAATACTGTATAGTACATATCTAACCCTGACCCAAAGAAATACTGTATAGTACATATCTAACCCTGACCCTAACCCTGACCCAAAGAAATACTGTATAGTACATATCTAACCCTGACCCAAACCCTGACCAAAAGAA
Organism: Ostrea denselamellosa; assembly: GCA_024699665.1. Taxonomy (NCBI): domain Eukaryota; kingdom Metazoa; phylum Mollusca; class Bivalvia; order Ostreida; family Ostreidae; genus Ostrea; species Ostrea denselamellosa. The sequence goes on from JAMZEH010000017.1 coordinate 17,877,793, forward strand.
ATACTGTATAGTACATATCTAACCCTGACCCAAAGAAATACTGTATAGTTCATATCTAACCCTGACCCAAAGAAATACTGTATAGTACATATCTAACCCTGACCCAAAGAAATACTGTATAGTACATATCTAACCCTGACCCTAACCCTGACCCAAAGAAATACTGTATAGTACATATCTAACCCTGACCCAAAGAAATACTGTATAGTACATAGCTAACCCTGACCCAAAGAAATACTGTATAGTACATATCTAACCCTGACCCAAACCCTGACCCAAAGAAATACTGTATAGTACATATCTAACCCTGACCCAAAGAAATACTGTATAGTACATATCTAACCCTGACCCAAACCCTGACCCAAAGAAATACTGTATAGTACATATCTAACCCTGACCCAAAGAAATACTGTATAGTACATATCTAACCCTGACCCAAACCCTGACCCAAAGAAATACTGTATAGTACATAGCTAATCCTGACCCTAACCCTGACCCAAAGAAATACTGTATAGTACATATCTAACCCTGACCCAAAGAAATACTGTATAGTACATATCTAACCCTGACCCAAACCCTGACCCAAAGAAATACTGTATAGTACATATCTAACCCTGACCCAAAGAAATACTGTATAGTTCATATCTAACCCTGACCCAAAGAAATACTGTATAGTACATATCTAACCCTGACCCAAAGAAATACTGTATAGTACATATCTAACCCTGACCCAAACCCTGACCCAAAGAAATACTGTATAGTACATATCTAACCCTGACCCTAACCCTGACCCAAAGAAATACTGTATAGTACATATCTAACCCTGACCCAAAGAAATACTGTATAGTACATATCTAACCCAAAGAAATACTGTATAGTACATATCTAACCCTGACCCAAACCCTGACCCAAAGAAATACTGTATAGTACATATCTAACCCTGACCCTAACCCTGACCCAAAGAAATACTGTATAGTACATATCTAACCCTGACCCAAAGAAATACTGTATAGTACATAGCTAACCCTGACCCAAAGAAATACTGTATAGTACATATCTAACCCTGACCCTAACCCTGACCCAAAGAAATACTGTATAGTACATATCTAACCCTGACCCAAAGAAATACTGTATAGTACATATCTAACCCTGACACTAACCCTGACCCAAAGAAATACTGTATAGTACATATCTAACCCTGACCCTAACCCTGACCCAAAGAAATACTGTATAGTACATATCTAACCCTGACCCAAACCCTGACCAAAAGAAATACTGTATAGTACATATCTAACCCTGACCCAAACCCTGACCCAAAGAAATACTGTATAGTACATATCTAACCCTGACCCTAACCCTGACCCAAAGAAATACTGTATAGTACATATCAAACCCTGACCCAAAGAAATACTGTATAGTACATATCTAACCCAAAGAAATACTGTATAGTACATATCTAACCCTGACCCAAACCCTGACCCAAAGAAATACTGTATAGTACATATCTAACCCTGACCCTAACCCTGACCCAAAGAAATACTGTATAGTACATATCTAACCCTGACCCAAAGAAATACTGTATAGTACATAGCTAACCCTGACCCAAAGAAATACTGTATAGTACATATCTAACCCTGACCCTAACCCTGACCCAAAGAAATACTGTATAGTACATATCTAACCCTGACCCAAAGAAATACTGTATAGTACATACCTAACCCTGACCCAAAGAAATACTGTATAGTACATATCTAACCCTAACCCTGACCCAAAGAAATACTGTATAGTACATATCTAACCCTGACCCAAACCCTGACCCAAAGAAATACTGTATAGTACATATCTAACCCTGACCCAAAGAAATACTGTATAGTACATAGCTAACCCTGACCCAAACCCTGACCCAAAGAAATACTGTATAGTACATATCTAACCCTGACCCTAACCCTGACCCAAAGAAATACTGTATAGTACATATCTAACCCTGACCCAAACCCTGACCCAAAGAAATACTGTATAGTACATATCTAACCCTGACCCTAACCCTGACCCAAAGAAATACTGTATAGTACATATCTAACCCTGACCCAAACCCTGACCCAAAGAAATACTGTATAGTACATAGCTAATCCTGACCCTAACCCTGACCCAAAGAAATACTGTATAGTACATATCTAACCCTGACCCAAAGAAATACTGTATAGTACATATCTAACCCTGACCCAAAGAAATACTGTATAGTACATATCTAACCCTGACCCTAACCCTGACCCAAAGAAATACTGTATAGTACATATCTAACCCTGACCCTAACCCTGACCCAAAGAAATACTGTATAGTACATATCTAACCCTGACCCAAAGAAATACTGTATAGTACATAGCTAACCCTGACCCAAAGAAATACTGTATAGTACATATCTAACCCTGACCCTAACCCTGACCCAAAGAAATACTGTATAGTACATATCTAACCCTGACCCAAAGAAATAGTGTATAGTACATATCTAACCCTGACCCAAACCCTGACCCAAAGAAATACTGTATAGTACATATCTAACCCTGACACTAACCCTGACCCAAAGAAATACTGTATAGTACATATCTAACTCTGACCCAAACCCTGACTCAAAGAAATACTGTATAGTACATAGCTAATCCTGACCCTAACCCTGACCCAAAGAAATACTGTATAGTACATATCTAACCCTGACCCAAAGAAATACTGTATAGTACATATCTAACCCTGACCCTAACCCTGACCCTAACCCTGACCCTAACCCTGACCCAAAGAAATACTGTATAGTACATATCTAACCCTGACCCAAACCCTGACCCAAAGAAATACTGTGTAGTACATATCTAACCCTGACCCAAATCCTGACCCAAAGAAATACTGTATAGTACATATCTAACCCTGACCTAAAGAAATACTGTATAGTTCATATCTAACCCTGACCCAAAGAAATACTGTATAGTACATATCTAACCCTGACCCAAAGAAATACTGTATAGTACATATCTAACCCTGACCCTAACCCTGACCCAAAGAAATACTGTATAGTACATATCTAACCCTGACCCAAAGAAATACTGTATAGTACATATCTAACCCTGACCCAAAGAAACACTGTATAGTACATATCTAACCCTGACCCAAACCCTGACCCAAAGAAATGCTGTATAGTACATATCTAACCCTGACCCAAAGAAATACTGTATAGTTCATATCTAACCCTGACCCAAAGAAATACTGTATAGTACATATCTAACCCTGACCCAAAGAAATACTGTATAGTACATATCTAACCCTGACCCAAACCCTGACCCAAAGAAATACTGTATAGTACATATCTAACCCTGACCCTAACCCTGACCCAAAGAAATACTGTATAGTACATATCTAACCCTGACCCAAACCCTGACCCAAAGAAATACTGTATAGTACATATCTAACCCTGACCCAAAGAAATACTGTATAGTTCATATCTAACCCTGACCCAAAGAAATACTGTATAGTACATATCTAACCCTGACCCAAAGAAATACTGTATAGTACATATCTAACCCTGACCCTAACCCTGACCCAAAGAAATACTGTATAGTACATATCTAACCCTGACCCAAAGAAATACTGTATAGTACATATCTAACCCTGACCCAAAGAAATACTGTATAGTACATACCTAACCCTGACCCAAAGAAATACTGTATAGTACATATCTAACCCTGACCCTAACCCTGACCCAAAGAAATACTGTATAGTACATATCTAACCCTGACCCAAACCCTGACCCAAAGAAATACTGTATAGTACATATCTAACCCTGACCTAAAGAAATACTGTATAGTACATATCTAACCCTGACCCAAAGAAATACTGTATAGTACATATCTAACCCTGACCCAAAGAAATACTGTATAGTACATATCTAACCCTGACCCTAACCCTGACCCAAAGAAATACTGTATAGTACATATCTAACCCTGACCCAAACCCTGACCCAAAGAAATACTGTATAGTACATAGCTAATCCTGACCCTAACCCTGACCCAAAGAAATACTGTATAGTACATATCTAACCCTGACCCAAAGAAATACTGTATAGTACATATCTAACCCTGACCCAAACCCTGACCCAAAGAAATACTGTATAGTACATATCTAACCCTGACCCAAAGAAATACTGTATAGTACATATCTAACCCTGACCCAAAGAAATACTGTATAGTACATATCTAACCCTGACCCAAAGAAATACTGTATAGTACATATCTAACCCTGACCCTAACCCTGACCCAAAGAAATACTGTATAGTACATATCTAACCCTGACCCTAACCCTGACCCAAAGAAATACTGTATAGTACATATCTAACCCTGACCCAAAGAAATACTGTATAGTACATATCTAACCCTGACCCTAACCCTGACCCAAAGAAATACTGTATAGTACATATCTAACCCTGACCCTAACCCTGACCCAAAGAAATACTGTATAGTACATAGCTAATCCTGACCCTAACCCTGACCCAAAGAAATACTGTATAGTACATATCTAACCCTGACCCAAAGAAATACTGTATAGTACATATCTAACCCTGACCCAAACCCTGACCCAAAGAAATACTGTATAGTACATATCTAACCCTGACCCAAAGAAATACTGTATAGTACATATCTAACCCTGACCCAAAGAAATACTGTATAGTACATATCTAACCCTGACCCTAACCCTGACCCAAAGAAATACTGTATAGTACATATCTAACCCTGACCCTAACCCTGACCCAAAGAAATACTGTATAGTACATATCTAACCCTGACCCAAAGAAATACTGTATAGTACATATCTAACCCTGACCCTAACCCTGACCCAAAGAAATACTGTATAGTACATATCTAACCCTGACCCTAACCCTGACCCAAAGAAATACTGTATAGTACATATCTAACCCTGACCCAAAGAAATACTGTATAGTACATATCTAACCCTGACCCAAACCCTGACCCAAAGAAATACTGTATAGTACATATCTAACCCTGACCCAAAGAAATACTGTATAGTACATATCTAACCCTGACCCAAACCCTGACCCAAAGAAATACTGTATAGTACATAGCTAATCCTGACCCTAACCCTGACCCAAAGAAATACTGTATAGTACATATCTAACCCTGACCCTAACCCTGACCCAAAGAAATACTGTATAGTACATATCTAACCCTGACCCAAACCCTGACCCAAAGAAATACTGTATAGTACATATCTAACCCTGACCCAAACCCTGACCCAAAGAAATACTGTATAGTACATATCTAACCCTGACCCTAACCCTGACCCAAAGAAATACTGTATAGTACATATCAAACCCTGACCCAAAGAAATACTGTATAGTACATATCTAACCCAAAGAAATACTGTATAGTACATATCTAACCCTGACCCAAACCCTGACCCAAAGAAATACTGTATAGTACATATCTAACCCTGACCCTAACCCTGACCCAAAGAAATACTGTATAGTACATATCTAACCCTGACCCAAAGAAATACTGTATAGTACATAGCTAACCCTGACCCAAAGAAATACTGTATAGTACATATCTAACCCTGACCCTAACCCTGACCCAAAGAAATACTGTATAGTACATATCTAACCCTGACCCAAAGAAATACTGTATAGTACATACCTAACCCTGACCCAAAGAAATACTGTATAGTACATATCTAACCCTAACCCTGACCCAAAGAAATACTGTATAGTACATATCTAACCCTGACCCAAACCCTGACCCAAAGAAATACTGTATAGTACATATCTAACCCTGACCCAAAGAAATACTGTATAGTACATAGCTAACCCTGACCCAAACCCTGACCCAAAGAAATACTGTATAGTACATATCTAACCCTGACCCTAACCCTGACCCAAAGAAATACTGTATAGTACATATCTAACCCTGACCCAAACCCTGACCCAAAGAAATACTGTATAGTACATATCTAACCCTGACCCTAACCCTGACCCAAAGAAATACTGTATAGTACATATCTAACCCTGACCCAAACCCTGACCCAAAGAAATACTGTATAGTACATAGCTAATCCTGACCCTAACCCTGACCCAAAGAAATACTGTATAGTACATATCTAACCCTGACCCAAAGAAATACTGTATAGTACATATCTAACCCTGACCCAAAGAAATACTGTATAGTACATATCTAACCCTGACCCTAACCCTGACCCAAAGAAATACTGTATAGTACATATCTAACCCTGACCCTAACCCTGACCCAAAGAAATACTGTATAGTACATATCTAACCCTGACCCAAAGAAATACTGTATAGTACATAGCTAACCCTGACCCAAAGAAATACTGTATAGTACATATCTAACCCTGACCCTAACCCTGACCCAAAGAAATACTGTATAGTACATATCTAACCCTGACCCAAAGAAATAGTGTATAGTACATATCTAACCCTGACCCAAACCCTGACCCAAAGAAATACTGTATAGTACATATCTAACCCTGACACTAACCCTGACCCAAAGAAATACTGTATAGTACATATCTAACCCTGACCCAAACCCTGACTCAAAGAAATACTGTATAGTACATAGCTAATCCTGACCCTAACCCTGACCCAAAGAAATACTGTATAGTACATATCTAACCCTGACCCAAAGAAATACTGTATAGTACATATCTAACCCTGACCCTAACCCTGACCCTAACCCTGACCCAAAGAAATACTGTATAGTACATATCTAACCCTGACCCAAACCCTGACCCAAAGAAATACTGTGTAGTACATATCTAACCCTGACCCAAATCCTGACCCAAAGAAATACTGTATAGTACATATCTAACCCTGACCTAAAGAAATACTGTATAGTTCATATCTAACCCTGACCCAAAGAAATACTGTATAGTACATATCTAACCCTGACCCAAAGAAATACTGTATAGTACATATCTAACCCTGACCCTAACCCTGACCCAAAGAAATACTGTATAGTACATATCTAACCCTGACCCAAAGAAATACTGTATAGTACATATCTAACCCTGACCCAAAGAAACACTGTATAGTACATATCTAACCCTGACCCAAACCCTGACCCAAAGAAATGCTGTATAGTACATATCTAACCCTGACCCAAAGAAATACTGTATAGTTCATATCTAACCCTGACCCAAAGAAATACTGTATAGTACATATCTAACCCTGACCCAAAGAAATACTGTATAGTACATATCTAACCCTGACCCAAACCCTGACCCAAAGAAATACTGTATAGTACATATCTAACCCTGACCCTAACCCTGACCCAAAGAAATACTGTATAGTACATATCTAACCCTGACCCAAACCCTGACCCAAAGAAATACTGTATAGTACATATCTAACCCTGACCCAAAGAAATACTGTATAGTTCATATCTAACCCTGACCCAAAGAAATACTGTATAGTACATATCTAACCCTGACCCAAAGAAATACTGTATAGTACATATCTAACCCTGACCCTATCCCTGACCCAAAGAAATACTGTATAGTACATATCTAACCCTGACCCAAAGAAATACTGTATAGTACATATCTAACCCTGACCCAAAGAAATACTGTATAGTACATACCTAACCCTGACCCAAAGAAATACTGTATAGTACATATCTAACCCTGACCCTAACCCTGACCCAAAGAAATACTGTATAGTACATATCTAACCCTGACCCAAACCCTGACCCAAAGAAATACTGTATAGTACATATCTAACCCTGACCTAAAGAAATACTGTATAGTACATATCTAACCCTGACCCAAAGAAATACTGTATAGTACATATCTAACCCTGACCCAAACCCTGACCCAAAGAAATACTGTATAGTACATATCTAACCCTGACCCTAACCCTGACCCAAAGAAATACTGTATAGTACATATCTAACCCTGACCCAAACCCTGACCCAAAGAAATACTGTATAGTACATAGCTAATCCTGACCCTAACCCTGACCCAAAGAAATACTGTATAGTACATATCTAACCCTGACCCAAAGAAATACTGTATAGTACATATCTAACCCTGACCCAAACCCTGACCCAAAGAAATACTGTATAGTACATATCTAACCCTGACCCAAAGAAATACTGTATAGTACATATCTAACCCTGACCCAAAGAAATACTGTATAGTACATATCTAACCCTGACCCAAAGAAATACTGTATAGTACATATCTAACCCTGACCCTAACCCTGACCCAAAGAAATACTGTATAGTACATATCTAACCCTGACCCTAACCCTGACCCAAAGAAATACTGTATAGTACATATCTAACCCTGACCCAAAGAAATACTGTATAGTACATATCTAACCCTGACCCTAACCCTGACCCAAAGAAATACTGTATAGTACATATCTAACCCTGACCCTAACCCTGACCCAAAGAAATACTGTATAGTACATAGCTAATCCTGACCCTAACCCTGACCCAAAGAAATACTGTATAGTACATATCTAACCCTGACCCAAAGAAATACTGTATAGTACATATCTAACCCTGACCCAAACCCTGACCCAAAGAAATACTGTATAGTACATATCTAACCCTGACCCAAAGAAATACTGTATAGTACATATCTAACCCTGACCCAAAGAAATACTGTATAGTACATATCTAACCCTGACCCTAACCCTGACCCAAAGAAATACTGTATAGTACATATCTAACCCTGACCCTAACCCTGACCCAAAGAAATACTGTATAGTACATATCTAACCCTGACCCAAAGAAATACTGTATAGTACATATCTAACCCTGACCCTAACCCTGACCCAAAGAAATACTGTATAGTACATATCTAACCCTGACCCTAACCCTGACCCAAAGAAATACTGTATAGTACATATCTAACCCTGACCCAAAGAAATACTGTATAGTACATATCTAACCCTGACCCAAACCCTGACCCAAAGAAATACTGTATAGTACATATCTAACCCTGACCCAAAGAAATACTGTATAGTACATATCTAACCCTGACCCAAACCCTGACCCAAAGAAATACTGTATAGTACATATCTAATCCTGACCCTAACCCTGACCCAAAGAAATACTGTATAGTACATATCTAACCCTGACCCAAAGAAATACTGTATAGTACATATCTAACCCTGACCCTAACCCTGACCCTAACCCTGACCCTAACCCTGACCCTAACCCTGACCCAAAGAAATACTGTATAGTACATATCTAACCCTGACCCAAACCCTGACCCAAAGAAATACTGTGTAGTACATATCTAACCCTGACCCAAATCCTGACCCAAAGAAATACTGTATAGTACATATCTAACCCTGACCTAAAGAAATACTGTATAGTTCATATCTAACCCTGACCCAAAGAAATACTGTATAGTACATATCTAACCCTGACCCAAAGAAATACTGTATAGTACATATCTAACCCTGACCCTAACCCTGACCCAAAGAAATACTGTATAGTACATATCTAACCCTGACCCAAAGAAATACTGTATAGTACATATCTAACCCTAACCCTAACCCTGACCCAAAGAAATACTGTATAGTACATAGCTAACCCTGACCCAAAGAAATACTGTATAGTACATATCTAACCCTGACCCTAACCCTGACCCAAAGAAATACTGTATAGTACATATCTAACCCTGACCCAAAGAAATACTGTATAGTACATATCTAACCCTAACCCTAACCCTGACCCTAACCCTGACCCAAAGAAATACTGTTTAGTACGGCATCTTTAATGTTTGAGGTAACCATGTGCTAAGCAGACTAAAACATAGAGGTGGATTTATAAAGTGAAAAAGTAGCCAGTATTTCTTTTTCAGACAGTGAGAATCCTAAGCAGTGACTTTCATCTAACGTATTGCATTACATCTAATGTATTGGGTTACATCTAACGTATTGGGTTACATCTAACGTAGTGGGTTACATCTAACATATTAGGTTACATCTAACGTATTGGGTTACATCTAATGTATTGGGTTACATCTAACATATTGAGTTACATCTAATGTATTGGGTTACATCTAATGTATTGGGTTACATCTAACGTATTGGGTTACATCTAACGTAGTGGGTTACATCTAATGTATTGGGTTACATCTAACGTATTGGGTTACATCTAACGTATTGGGTTACATCTTAACATATTACATCGTGGACTGTTTCTTGATTTTAGACCATGAAGTTTTTGGAGGAGACCTGTAACTATCTGGTGCTGTAGTTTTTTATATATACATATAACTACACACACACACACACACACACATATATATATATATATATATATATATATATATATATATATATATAAATTTACTGATCTCTGGTTTTCAGACTCTCAAGTTTCTCCAGGAGACCTGTAAAATTCTGGTGATTGGGGCAGGGGGTCTCGGATGTGAACTTCTGAAAGATTTAGTAAGTATGAGGCAGAAATCAATATAATAAACATTGACTTTGTTCCATTTACACAAAGAAATATTTTACTTACTTCTGGTGTTTGAACCAATCTGATTAAAATATATATCTATCAAATAGCACAGAGCGCCTAACCCTAACCCTGTGCTATTTGAGAGATAGGTATTTTAACAGATTGGTGTTTGAACTAACCCTAACCCTGGTTTAGCAGTAGTCATGTGATTATTTGAATGCTTAATTTTGATGATTGTATTCATAAATCATGAATTATGGTTTGTTTGATTTGCCCCAATGAAGACTTGGTATGTCTAATTTGTCTCATGATTTCTGGGAAGTACTGATGAAAAAGGCAAAGGTAATGATCAGTGATCAATATCATAACTCCTGTATATGGAATACAAAAAAGAGAGTTGGGCAAACACAGACTCCTGGATATACCAGAGGTGGGATGAGATGCCTAAGAGGAGTAAACATCCCCTGATAACAGAATGAAAGGAGTTTTGAGTTTGGAGTGGAATCATATTTAGCCCTCTTTCACACCCAAGACAACAAAATATTTGTTTCATTTCCCTTATCATAGTTGATCAGACATCCTGAATATTTCCCCTAATCGAAGAATTTCTGCTGTAACAGTATGAAAGGAATTACCACCATAATTCTATTCATCCTTCTTGTGTTCGTAATTCCAACTTTGATTTTACTACATGACATTGAAAGCAAATGGAAAATTGACAATAATAATGTGACATGGATTTAAGGATGTCCTCTAGTAAAACAAAATTAGAAGTAAAGAGACACTACAGCTCATGTTGCTCAAAACGTGTAAATGACAATTTTTCCCGAGTTTCCTCTAATTTTGTTGCATAGTTGAATGGATAAACTTTGCAAAAACAGCACATTTCTAAATTTGAAAATTCTCGTTTAAATACAGAAATTAATAGCTTTTGAAGACCCTTTTAAAAAACATTGAGTCTTCTTTTGGTTTTCGGCTGCATGCACACGGACAGTAAACAATCCAGTGAGAGGAAGCATACAATGGCTAAACCCAAAATTTCGACAGATTATGTGAATAAAGGTTTAAAATAGAATAAGATACAGCTTGTACGCAAGGTGGAATTTATGTGGGTATATCACTATGACCCTATAGCTTTGAGACACACATACAGGGCTTTAAAAGTAAGTGCTATTTTTATCAAAACACATGGCATCTTTTTAAAAAAAACATTGTTTGGTTAATAGGGACATGAATGGTTTTCTGTTATAATAATTTCTTAATTATAAAAAGCAGGAAATAATCACGTACTCAATAAGCAAGTGTGGACCCCTTTAAGGGGTATTTAAGTAAGTTTTTACACAACACGTGTGTTGTTATACTAAATCATGTGATGTGAAATATCTGAGTCAGCATGAAGAAACCATTAAATTCCGGATGATCTTTAAAGCGCAGTTGAGAGCAAATTAATGCATTCCTAATTTTCAAAATTGTCAGTATCGTTATGATTTTTATTATTTTATCGACATGTGTTTGAAAAAACACTTGATTTAAATGTAGAAAATGAGCTGTAGTGTCTCTTTAAGAATGGAAACTCGATGTAGCAGAAAACAATGAGAAAAATGTAGCTTATTCACTTGTATTACATGCCGATATATTTGAGAAATTTTGACAGTTTACTTTCGGAAGGTCGGTGGTCTCTTCCCAGGTACTTTTTATCTGGGTTCTCTCTTCCACCAATAAAAAACTAGATATCACCAGATAACTGAAAAATTGTTGAGTGTGGTGGAAAACAACAAACAATCAATCATTTGTATTAATAAATAACCTAAGCAAATTTTGGCCCATTAAAACACAACATGAATAATGTACTAAACCCCCACATCATTGATGTAGGGAACCCTGTTGATTTCATTATGAAATTTTGTGAATTATACATGGGGTTGTTTTTTTATTGTATAAATTCACAGAAATTTCTTGCGTATCTTATGATAACTTCTGTGGAATTTAATTTTATAGCATTGTTTCAACTAATATAGGAAACTGAATGTCAGTGTTTTATTTTTGTAGGCATTACTTGGGTTTCAGAACATTGATGTTATAGACATGGATACCATCGATATCTCCAATCTCAACAGGCAGTTTCTATTTAGGTACAGTTAGTTAGTTTATTCAGTCAATCTTACTTAAACAGTGTATTCAGGTACACTCTAAATATTGTAATTTGTTTTACAGGGCCAAAGATGTAGGGAGATCTAAGGCAGAGGTTGCGACGGAGTTTGTAAACAAGAGAGTTCCAGGATGTAAAGTAGTTCCGTATCCTGAATAAAATAGAATTCCAGTAGTCTGAACTCCATGATAAATGTAGTAAATACGTCTCTCTTTGTGTCAGATCTTGTACTGAAAACACATGTCTCTGTGTCAGATCTGATACTGTAAACACATGTCTCTGTGTCAGATCCAATACTGTAAACACACGTCTCTGTGTCAGATCTGATACTGTAAACACATGTCTCTGTGTCAGATCTGATACTGTAAACACATGTCTCTGTGTCAGATCCAATACTGTAAACACCTGTCTCTGTCTCAGATCTAATATTGTAAACACATGTCTCTGTGTCAGATCTGATACTGTAAACACGTGTCTCTGTGTCAGATCTGATACTGTAAACACATGTGTCTGTGTCAGATCCAATACTGTAAACACATGTCTCTGTCTCAGATCTAGTATTGTAAACACATGTCTCTGTGTCAGATCTAGTATTGTAAACACACGTTTCTGTGTCAGATCTAGTACTGTAAACACATGCCTCTGTGTCAGATCTGGTACTGTAAACACATGTCTCTGTGTAAGATCCAATACTGCAAACACATGTCTCTGTGTCAGATCTGGTACTGTAAACACACATCTCTGTGTCAGATCTGGTACTGTAAACACACGTCTCTGTGTCAGATCTGATATTGTAAACACATCTCTCTGTGTCGGATCTGATACTGTAAACACATGTCTCTGTGTCAGATCTGGTACTGTAAACACATGTCTCTGTATCAGATCTGGTACTGTAAACACATGTCTCTGTGTCAGATCCAATACTGTAAACACACGTCTCTGTGTGAGATCTGGTACTGTAAACACACGTCTCTGTGTCAGATCCAATACTGTAAACACACATCCCTGTGTCAGATCTGGTATTGTAAACACATCTCTCTGTGTCGGATCTGATACTGTAAACACATGTCTCTGTGTCAGATCCAATACTGTAAACACATGTCTGTGTCAGATCTGGTACTGTAAACACCTCTTGACGTCAGATCCAATACTGGAAACACATCTCTTAACGTCAGATCCAGTACTGTAAACACATCTCTTGGAGTCAGATCCAGTACTTTACACACGTCTCTTGGATTGATTGATTGTTTCATTGTTTTCCGCCACACTCAACAATTTTTCAGTCATCTGGTCGTCCAGTTTTTGTAAGTGAAGGAGAGAACCCAGATACAATGTACCCAGGTAGAAACCACCGACCTTCCGAAAGTAAACTGGCAAACTTTCTCGCATATATCGGCATGAACAAGAATCGAACCTGTGCCAACTAGAGGTAAGAGGCCTTGTGGTTTTGAGCGCAATGCTCAAACCACTCGGCCACAGAGGCCTCCTCACATCTCTTGGAGTCAGATCCAGTACTATAAACACATCTCTCTGTATCTGATCCAGTACTGTAAACACATCTCTCAGCATCTGATCCAGTACTGTAAACACATCTGTCAGCATCTGATCCAGTACTGTAAACACATCTCTCAGCATCTGATCCAGTACTGTAAACACATCTCTCAGCATCTGATCCAGTACTGTAAACACATCTCTCAGCATCTGATCCAGTACTGTAAACACATCTCTCAGCATCTGATCCAGTACTGTAAACACATCTCTCATCATCTGATCCAGTACTGTAAACACATCTCTCAGCATCTGACCCAGTACTGTAAACCCATCTCTCAGCATCTGATCCAGTACTGTAAACACATCTCTCAGCATCTGATCCAGTACTGTAAACACATCTCTCGGACTTAGATACAGTGCTGTAAACGCATCTCTCGGACTTAGATACAGTGCTGTAAATACATATCTTGGCATTTGCTGTACTCTTTGTATTGATGTAAGCTGTATGAGATTGATCACTGTACACTATCTTCACCTTTTTCATTTATACATAGTGATGCACTAAATCCAGATTTAGTATGTGATAACTGGAACTTTATATCATTCTGTAATTAATATGTGTGCTTAGGTTTTAAGGTTTTATCTGATGTACATGAATATCATCTGCAATGATGGCTTTTGAGTTTGTTCTTAACTTTCTGAAGACATTACAGTAAAATTCAGGACTTTGACGAATCCTTCTACAGGCGTAAGTACAGACGATCTGCTATACAATCTATCAATCTTAATTAGAATTAAATCATTTGATCTGCTCACATACAATCTATCAATCTTAATTAAAATTAAATCATTTAATCTGCTCACATACAATCTATCAATCGTAATTAAAATTAAATCATTTGATTCACTCACATTGATCTAATTAGAATTAAATCTTTTGATTTGCTTACATATGATTGTTTCACAAACTTGTAGCAATCATAGGTAGTATGTAGTGTTTTATCTAATTAAGACCATTACCCTAAAGCACTTTACATGTAAGCCAGTAAAACAACGAACAACAAATGGATAATATGAAGACATAAACTTCATACTAGATTGAGATTAAAATAGAAACTAAAGCTATATAAGCGTTGTATAAGTTTTTTATCTTTTTTTTTTGAATCAGCTATTTATGCCTTAGTTAATACATTTGAAATGGAGGAAATGGTTTCTTAGATCATTATCATGGATATGGAAATAAACTCAACAACGTGAAGTTTATAACGAACCCGAGATTTCTGTGAGTCTTACCCTTGTTAGAACGACCTCCAAACTTGGAGTAGGAACTCAGTGACACCATCTTGTATTGCTGGTTTGCTTAGCTTTTACAACCTCATTTCGCGGAGCTAAATAAGGTACAGTCATCAGACGGTTATTCTTCCAGTTAATCATTACTACATTAACACCAATTGAAATTTTGGAATTTGTGAATTTATGAGCTAACATTATGCACACACGCACACAAATACAAACACACACACACGCACAAATAAAATGACAAAGAGGTGACCTAAGTCAAAGTGATGCTTCATTTATCTATGTAGGAGCTTTTTACTCGGCAGTAACATCATATTAGTCATGGTTAACTCGTAGAATAATCATCTAATAATTAAATCCTTGCATCTTGGGAGGTACATCTGCAAGCAAAATTAAGTTGTAAAAGGTAGGACGAGCAGTGACAGCAGATGGATGAATTACAGAGTCTGCTTTGACTCCTTGCTGTATGTGTCACGATATAAAAGCAGGGTTAAGTCAGAGGAATTTCAGATTAGTTGATAACTTGATATATATCCCTACCCAGGGAAAGCCAAATCAGATGCCTGGAAACTTTTGGGGCTTCTTAAAGCCAATCCGAATGTCATGGCTAGAAAAAAATATGTTTTTCATTCCTCATTAGTGGGCTAATGGATATGTGTATGTGAAAAACCACAAAAAATGAACTACATGCAAGCACTGATGGTATTGATCATTGATTGATAGAGTTCTAATTTTGACCGATTATTGATTATGAAATTTTTCTGATTATTCAACACTAATGATAAGTGAGCAGATCAAAAGGGCTAATTTTAATTCGATTGTACTGATATGTTTGTTTTAATGGTCAGTCATCTTGTTGTCATATTTAATATTGTAAATTATTTAATTTTTTATTAGGGTTAATCATCGCTATGACCAGATCCATGAATTAAAACCTGTCACAGATTTTGTATCAAAGTACAATGAAGAGTGTGAATTTTGGGCCCCAGAAATTGAAGATCAAGGATATATTTTCATCCTATCATTTGTAATTCTGTCTGAAACTTTAGCCTTCCAAGTAATGTGTTAACTTCTTTAGTAAACTTTAAAAAATAAAATGAGAGAGGAATTGATACAACACATCCACAGGGTTTGTTTTCCAGTCTCATGAATTCTTATGATGTGAACTTAGTCAGATTCTTGTTTCCAATCTCTGCAATTCTTATGATGTGAACTTAGTCAGATTCTTGTTTCCAGTCTCAGCAATTCTTATGATGTGAACTTAGTCAGATTCTTGTTTCCAGTCTCAGCAATTCTTATGATGTGAACTTAGTCAGATTCTTGTTTCTTTGAAATAAATACAGTTTAAAGTAAAGAAGTTAAAGGATAAGTATTTAGCAAAATCTTAGAAATTTATGAGAGTTTTTGAGTTGATATTTTCTTCTCTCTCAACCATTTTTGTGAAAATAAGATTAAAGTTACTTAAATTTAAGTGGATTGGGATCTGTATTAAATGATCACTCTCAGAGGCATTTGTGTTCATCAAGCACATCTTGTTTCTGGTAAAACTTTCAGAAATAAGTTTTTCTACAGTATTTAATTATTCCACAGTAGCTTAGTTGCTGTAGAGTGTTTGCTTCGAAACTGGGAGGTTGAGTTTGAGCCATGGCTACGTCAAACTTAAGTTGTAAACATAGATAGTGATTGTTCATGTAGAGTGAGAAGCATGGGTCTTTTGAATATGACCTTAAAAATGGAGGTCCTGTGTTGCAGCAGGTGTTGATACAATAAGGAACTCTCACTGCTATGGCACCAAGTATAGGTCTAAATCTGGTACTTCACCTAAAGCTGGTGCTGTCTTAATGGGTGAAAAATTCTTGAAATTCTTGATGGGACATAAAAAAAACAGACAACACAAACATATTCCCCAAAGTTTGGGATGTAGTTATGCTGCTGTGTAAGTGAGAGAGTTACATGTACTTTAGGGACAAGACTTGAAGAAAACAATAGAGTAAGGGGGGGGGGGGGGGGGTCGTCATAGTTTACATACTTATTCCCCATGTTGAGATGTTACACTCTGTTGATTTTGAAGGTCAAGGCTACTAGGATTCTTTAAAATCCACATGGGAAGTATTCAGACAAAACTATAAATCCATGTGGAAAGGCTTCAGACAAAATTATAAATCCACATGGGAAGTATTCAGACAAAACTCTAAATCCATGTGGAAAGGCTTCAGACAAAATTATAAATCCACATGGGAAGTATTCAGACAAAACTCTAAATCCATGTGGAAAGGCTTCAGACAAAATTATAAAATCCATGTGGGAAGGGTTCAGACAAAATTATAAAATCCATGTGGGAAGGATTCAGGCAAAATTCTAAATCTATATGGGAAGGGTTCAGACAAAATCATATATCCATGTGTAAAGGATTAAAGCAAAATTATAAAATCTATGTGGGAAGGATTCAGACAAAATTCTAAATCCATGTGGAAAGTTTTAGGACAAAATTATAAATCCATGTGGAAAGGATTCAGACAAATTTGTAAATCCATGTGGGAAGGGTTCAAACAAAATTCTAAATCCATGTGGGAAGGATTCAGGCAAAATTCTAAATCTATGTGGGAAGGGTTCAGACAAAATCATATATCCATGTGTAAAGGATTAAAGCAAAATTATAAAATCTATGTGGGAAGGATTCAGACAAAATTCTAAATCCATGTGGGAAGGATTCAGACAAATTCTAAATCCATGTGGAAAGGCTTCAGACAAAATTATAAAATCCATGTGGGAAGGGTTCAGACAAAATTATAAAATCCATGTGGGAAGGATTCAGGCAAAATTCTAAATCTATGTGGGAAGGGTTCAGACAAAATCATATATCCATGTGTAAAGGATTAAAGCAAAATTATAAAATCTATGTGGGAAGGATTCAGACAAAATTCTAAATCCATGTGGAAAGTTTTAGGACAAAATTATAAATCCATGTGGGAAGGATTCAGACAAATTCTAAATCCATGTGGAAAGGATTCAGACAAATTTGTAAATCCATGTGGAAAGGGTTCAAACAAAATTCTAAATCCATGTGGGAAGGATTCAGGCAAAATTCTAAATCTATGTGGGAAGGGTTCAGACAAAATCATATATCCATGTGTAAAGGATTAAAGCAAAATTATAAAATCTATGTGGGAAGGATTCAGACAAAATTCTAAATCCATGTGGAAAGTTTTAGGACAAAATTATAAATCCATGTGGGAAGGATTCAGACAAATTCTAAATCCATGTGGAAAGGCTTCAGACAAAATTATAAAATCCATGTGGGAAGGATTCAGGCAAAATTCTAAATCTATGTGGGAAGGGTTCAGACAAAATCATATATCAATGTGTAAAGGATTAAAGCAAAATTATAAAATCCATGTGGGAAGGATTCAGACAAATTCTAAATCCATGTGGAAAGGCTTCAGACAAAATTATAAAATCCATGTGGGAAGGATTCAGGCAAAATTCTAAATCTATGTGGGAAGGGTTCTGACAAAATCATATATCAATGTGTAAAGGATTAAAGCAAAATTATAAAATCTATGTGGGAAGGATTCAGACAAAATTCTAAATCCATGTGGAAAGTTTTAGGACAAAATTATAAATCCATGTGGGAAGGATTCAGACAAATTCTAAATCCATGTGGAAAGGATTCAGACAAATTTGTAAATCCATGTGGGAAGGGTTCAAACAAAATTCTAAATCCATGTGGGAAGGATTCAGACAAAATTATAAAACTTGGAGGTGGGAGGGGGGGGGGGGGGGGTCATTGTCATTAACTTTACATACTTGTTCCCCAAGTCTTTGATTAGTTGTCAAACTATATCAGTTTTCAAGGCCAAAAGTCAAAGCCACAAGAGGACATTTCTTAAGACCTTTTGGCCAGGGTTTAGATGAAGCAATAACATTTAGGAATCATGAAACTTTGCATAGATGTTTCCCATGGTCAGTTGTCAACTCTTATTGATTTGTAAGGTCAATAATGAGGGCCTTTGAGTGCATATATTTAGTATATGGTACTTTGTATTGTTTTGGGAGAATGCTCCACTTGTCTATGTTTTATTCTATTCCATCTCAAGATAACTATTGTTCCAGACATTTGTCGCTCTGTCGTGTGTAATAATAATGTGCAGATACTATGGCTTTTTATTGATTTTCAAGGAGAATAGCTGATCTCAGCTGATGTTACCCTTGTTGTTTAAATCAAGTTAATTTATTGATGTTGCAGAATTCCACATTGTGGTGTGTGGATTGGATTCCATTGTTGCGAGGCGGTGGATAAACGGGATGCTGGTAAGTCTTGTTTAGACAGAGACTCCATTGTTGTGTGGCTGTGGATGGTGGTAAGTCTTGTTTAGACAGAGACTCCATTGTTGTGCAGCTGTGGATGGTGGTAAGTCTTGTTTAGACAGAGACTCCATTGTTGTGGCATCTGTGGATGGTGGTAAGTCTTGTTTAGACAGAGACTCCATTGTTGTGTGGCTGTGGATGGTGGTAAGTCTTGTTTAGACAGAGACTCCATTGTTGTGCAGCTGTGGATGGTGGTAAGTCTTGTTTAGACAGAGACTCCATTGTTGTGGCATCTGTGGATGGTGGTAAGTCTTGTTTAGACAGAGACTCCATTGTTGTGCGGCTGTGGATGGTGGTAAGTCTTGTTTAGACAGAGACTCCATTGTTGTGCGGCTGTGGATGGTGGTAAGTCTTGTTTAGATGGAGACTCCATTGTTGTGGCGGCTGTGGATGGTGGTAAGTCTTGTTTAGACGGAGACTCCATTGAAGAGGAAAATCATGGTAAACCTCCAACTGTTATTATCATTTAATGACTGAATTTTCACATTTAATGGCTGTGTTTTCACATTTAATGACTGAGTTTTCACATTTAATGGGAAATAACAATCCAGATTTAGAAATACAGAAAGTCAGGCCAAGCAAAATTTGATGCTGAGGAGGTAAATTTCATTGAATACAAGTTGAAGGTTATTAATTTGATTCAGTCGAGGGGAATAAAGGAAGACTTGTCATGTCTATATAAAGCAACAAACAAAGTAATGAATTACATGCAGGTCCTTAATGTATGAGAGGACCGAATTCCAGATGTCAGACATTTGAGCTTCATTTATGCAGATATCATGAATTCAATCTAGATTGTTAAGCTTCTGAATAATATTTTTTGGGGAATCCATTTTTGTCACATATTATATTTAATACATGTTATTAAATTATTTTGACATTTTGTCTTTAAAGAAAATTTTTCTTTTAATCGAAAGTGTCCAGACTAATGAGACGCAAGGTGCTGTAATTGAACCAAAGGGTTTCCATGATTTGACATTTTATTACAGATCAGCCTGTTGCAGTATGAGGATGGTGAATTGGATCCCAGCTCAATTGTACCAATGGTGGATGGGGGTACAGAGGGGTTTAAAGGGAATGCTAGAGTTATCTTACCAGGAATGACTGCATGTGTGGAGTGTACGCTAGACCTTTACCCTCCTCAGGTAACCATGGCAATTAATGGAAACCTGTAACTTGAATATTTTAGCTGTGTGTGAAACTACTGTATTGAGTTATGAATCCCGTGTGGATCCGGGTCCTCAGTACCCCTTGCGTGTCATAAGAGGCAACTAAATGGGGTGGTCCTTTGGATGAGACCACAAAAACCAAGGTTCCATGTCAAAGGTGTGGCACGATTAAGATCCCTCCCAGCTCAAAGGCCATAAGCGCGGAGTAAAGGCCTAAATTTTGCAGCCCGTCACCAACAATGGTGATGTCTCCATATGAGTGAAAGATTCTTGAGAGGGGCGTTAAACAATACACAATCAATCATATTGAATTATGTGAAACATCTTCTATTGAATGAATATTGTTTATTTTGAAACCAATTCCTGTGACTTACCAGGGACAGAACAAACTATAAAATGTTATGAGGCTAGACATTGTAGTACATAGGAGGCTTAAGGACAGCATAGACCCAGGATTTATATCAGTGTAGACATTGTAGTACAGAGGAGGCTTAAGGACAGCATAGACCCAGGATTTATATCAGTGTAGACATTGTAGTACAGAGGAGGATTAAGGACAGTAGAGACGCAGGATTTATATCAGTGTAGACATTGTAGTACAGAGGAGGCTTAAGGAGAGTAGATAGACCCAGAGTTTATATCAGTGTAGACATTGTAGTACAGATGAGGCTTAAGGACAGTAGAGACCCAGGATTTATATCAGTGTAGACATTGTAGTAGAGAGTTTATTATTGCTAAAGTGTACATCAAGGGTGAATTTTTCCCTTCAGTTAATCCTATTATATTTGCATTTGGCCCAAAAATGCACCTTCATATTTCTATTGAAATACAATGAATACTATGACAGATTTGAAAAAAACTGCCCCATTCTTATAAAATTGATGTGTTCTGTGTATTTTTGATTTAGTTACCTAGCTATAAGACACATTCAGATTCTTGTTCTCTGGAATGATTGATCTTATATTGCCCTGAATTGGATTTATCTTATATTGACCTGAATTGGATTTATCTTATATTGCCCTGAATTGGATTTATCTTATTTTGACCTGAATTGGATTTATCTTATTTTGACCTGATTTCTGTAGTTTTATAGTTTGAATCAAATCTTGAAACATTGTAAGAAATCAATACATGCATAGTCATATTATTAAAGTATAATCAGAATGTCTATAAATAGATTTAACATGTATGTTTTTTTTCCACTAGGTTTTCTTTCTTTCTTTTTTTTCATTAAATAACAGAGACCGGTAACACTATACAGTGATAAGTTGTCATGCATGAGTGCACCACCATGTTTTTTCCTATGTATGCATGTGCATTGTCTGTGTGTGAATCTCTTCCACTGTATGTCTGTGCATTGAAATGTTAATACCTACACATACATACAAGTACAAACATTTATCAAATACATACAAATACTAACATATGGAAATATCTTCATTGATTGTTTGTTGTTTTCCGCCACACTCAACAATTTTACAGTTATCTGGTGGTGTCCAGCCTTTTATTGGTGGAAAAGAGAACCCAGATACAATGTACCGGGGAAGAGACCACTGACCTTCCGAATGTAAACTGGCAAACTTTCTTACACATATCAGCATGAGCGAGATTTGAACCCGCGCCGACTAGAGGTGAGACGTCTTGTGATTTTGACCGTGATGCTCTAACCACACTGCCACGGAGGCCCCTAGTAAATATCTACAAACAAATGTTTTATCATGTGCATACATGTACAGACATATGTTAATACCTACACGTACACATACAAATATTCTATGAAAAGGCTAAGGTACTGAACAGTACTCAATCTTGCAATTCCTATAGAAAATACAAATAAGGGAGATAGGCAAACCCTGACCCCAGGACATACCAGATGTGTGATCGGGTACCTAGGAGGAGTAAGCATCCCTTGTTGACTGGTCATACCTGCCGTGAGCACTATATCTTGATCAAGTAAATGGAGTAATCTGCATTCAGAATCAGTGTGCCAAAAACAGCCTAACAATTGGTATGATACACATCAGACAGCATTTGACCCAATGACAAACTAGATCATAATAACAACCGTGGAATTTGAGAAATGCTGACTTTAAATGAAACTGTACAAACCCCTGTAACAACAACTCGTTTGCCAGTAGCCTGCCTCAATTTAAAAACTGATCATATGCAGAACAAGCTCTTGCATATCGAATTAGTTGAGAGATATAAACACCATATGTAGGTGATAATGGAATATTGTTACATAGATAAGGGAAGTTGACAATGGAGAAATTGAAATCATCCTGTTTGTCATAACGTTGAGTTGTTAGTTTGCCTTTAGCATCTATTTTCAATAAAATATCTAAGTATGAAGCATATATGGAAGACTTTGTAGTGTTGTTTATTTCAAGTTCACAGGGATATATCAAATCAACATATGAATGAAAATGATCATTTTTAATGGATAAAAAATTGTCAAAATATCTAAATGTCAATTTGAAGGCCTTAGCAAGAGATTTTTCTTCTGATATAGAAGCTTTTGATGAATTCTGCTTCGTAAAAACAGGTCAGTAACAAAGGAGCACAATTTGTGTCCATGGGAATTCCAACAGACTGTTGGAAGACCAAAGACTATGAAGATATTGTCAATGAGGAACTCTAATATCTTTTTAATATCAGCTTCAGAGTTCACGTGAGTGAAGTCAGAGTGGTGTTTAACAAAATAATTTTTTGGATGACTGATCACTTTTAAGATATAAATATTTCCTTTTGCCATTTTTGTTGAAGAAGAAACTGTCTATGATGTCAAAAAGTCTATTCTTTAATTTATTGTGAGGTATGGTAGTGTAAAGAGTTGTGTTTATTCTTCCCTCTTGAATCTGTACTTTATTAATCAGTTAAAGCTGTACTTTATTAATCAGCTAAAGCTGTACTTTATTAATCAGCTAAAGCTGTACTTTATTAATCAGTTAAAGCTGTACTTTATTAATCAGTTAAAGCTGTACTTTATTAATCAGCTAAAGCTGTACTTTATTAATCGGTAAAGCTGTGAACTTGTAATCATGATATACCTACAAATATTTCCTCAACTAGTCAATATAAAGTTGTTAGTGCATATCTGTTATGGCATGTTTATCAAACGGAATTGTCTCTGTTTTGCTTTTGTTTTATGAATGCAAGTTTTCTGTGAACTTTTGTGAGTGAGAGTTGATAAACCAATGCTTAAGTGAATGAATCTATTGATTTCTGTTAAGCTCAGGTGGCCTCTTGCAATTGGTCAGTATTCATCAGGGTTAGGGTTAGCATCTGTCATCGTCCATCATGCATTAACAGTTGAATTGATTTCAAACGTCGATCTTCTCTACAAGTGCACATCTGTAAGAAAAACTCAATGCATAGTGATGTAAACCAGGAAGGCCTCTACCAAACTGGGACAGAGGTTCTGACTCTAGGGTGGGGCCAAATTTAGTATATAGTGTTTATGTGTAAAACATTTAATAACATCTTCTTTAGCGATATTATACTAAATTGAAACTAAATGAATATTTAGAAAGAGCACATAGCCCTTTACCAAAATTGTAAATTTTATAATCCCAGAGATAGGGGTTTTGGTATTAGGGTGGGGCAAAAATGATCAGTAATTAAATGTATTAAGAATTGAACATGTTTAAAATTCGTTTTGATAACTACCATTCTAATTTCTTTGAAATTTGGTATGAAGCATCTTTGGGACAAGGGATACATAAATTTAAAATTTTAGTACTCCTGCACCCATGGGAGACTTAGGGCAGGGTAAAAAAGTGCCAAAAATTGACCAATTTTCAAAAATCCTCTCCTCAGCAACTGCATATCGTAAGAAAAAACAAATACATAGTGATGCAGAACAGGAAGTCCTCTACCAAAATTATAAATTTCATGATTCCCTGGATAGAGGTTCTTACTCCAGGATGGGCCCAAACTTGGTATATATAATGTATATGTGTAAACCATGTTATTTAATGCTAGTTATACATGTTGAAACTAAATGGATATTTAAAAGTAGTCCTTCATCAAAAAATTGTAAATTTCTTACTTCTATAAGTTTGCTGATATAGTATAAAAACTAAATGCATATCTAGAAGAGCAGGAAAAGATGTGCCAAAATTTAGAATTTTTCAACCCCAGGGGTTTGACTTTAGTTCTGTGGAAAGGCAACGGGTTCAAAATTCTATCTCTGTAACTGTGTATTTGTAGCTCCATAATGCACCATTCATTCAATGTAAATGTAGAAATGTTAAATGTAAATGTAGAAATGTTAAACGTAAATGTAGAAATGTTAAATGTAAATGTAGAAATGTTAAACGTAAATGTAGAAATGTTAAACGTAAATGTAGAAAATGTAGAAATGTTAAATGTAAATGTAGAAATGTTAAACGTAAATGTAGAGTTAAATGTAACTGACAGTTGTAGTAGATATTATATTAGTGCAATGTCCAGGAGTGTGTGATGTTGTTACCAATGCATTATCTGTTCAATGTTTAGACAGAAATGTGTATTCGAAACTTTTAAGTTGTCAATGTGTAATTTGTTCTTTGTTGAGTATGAATGCAAAACTTGTTTTGAGATATAGGTAAATCTATCATTTTTTCTATCAACTTTAGAAATTAAATTTTCCTGGTTGGTGTTCAATGTTTACAAAGTACGAAAAGTGCCATGTGTCAATTCATCATTCATTCAATGTAAATTCAACAATTGTAAGCTGTATAGTGCCTCATTATGATGACAGGGGGGCGTGCGTTGTATCAGAAATGCACTATAACCTTGTGGAACTGCTCTAGACTTAGTAACAGCTGCATATCAGTGATCTCAAGCTTAGGCAAGATTTAAAAAATAATGACAATATTCAACAATACAGATATGGGAAGATGAGGGGGGGGGGGGTGCTGGAAGAAAAGTTGACATGCATTCAGGCAAAAGAAAAAGTAAACATAGCTAGCGCTTTTTGCTAAACAAAATCCTAAATTTGGGCACTCCCCACCCTCCTTAAATTTTAATGTTTAATGCAATATTTGTCTTATATTAAAATACAATGTAATTCACCAATTATTTTGAGTATGTGTATGTAGATATAAATAATGCCGATCAACACATTAAATTATTGCACACAATAAAATATCTTCAAAACATGTTATTTTTTTAAATTGGTATTTTTATTCTTGAGTCACTATTTCTATGGAAACAGTTTCATATTGTAAACCTTTGCCCATAGAATATCCTCCAGAAGATCTGCTACATAGTAAATGTTCCTCCATGGAGGAAGATCTGCTACATAGTAAATGTTCCTCCATGGAGGAAGATCTGCTACATAGTAAACGTTCCTCCATGGAGGAAGATCTGCTACATAGTAAATGTTCCTCCATGGAGGAAGATCTGCTACATAGTAAACGTTCCTCCATGGAGGAAGATCTGCTACATAGTAAACGTTCCTCCATGAGGAAGATCTGCTATATAGTAAACGTTCCTCCATGGAGGAAGATCTGCTACATAGTAAACGTTCCTCCATGGAAGAAGCATTTTTACTGGTCAAAAGTGTTTATTCTGCATAAAAGATATTTCAACCTAACTTTAAATGATTTGAATTTGACACACTAATAGTAATAAGGGATGTTTGCTGTTATAGCAGCTGTTTGGAACTCTGATACAGTGAATGTAATTTGTGTGTCTGCTATTATCTGACTCATATAAGTTATAGCACAATAAACATGTATCAAGTTTAATAAGTTATATTCATTAAAAAGTAGATATATTTATGAATGGGTTCCCAGTGGCAAGTTGTGAAGCACACAGTAGGGGTAACTTTACTATGTACTTAATTAAAACAACGGCTTAATCCATCAAGCCCTGCATGTCATAAATAGTTTCCAATAATTAAAAATTAACACCGTCAATTTGCACGCTCCAGAAATCATTTGTGATATCTGGATTAAGACTGAAGCTTTACTCTGTAGCAAAATATCCGGGAAGGGGGGGGGGGGGGATAGGGGAAATGCTTGCACTAGACTCAGGTAGCCAGCAGTATTATCAAAGACGATTGGATGAAGTTAATCATATATTGTTCACATCCAAAACAGATTGCATCATGTGGATTAAAAATACTATTACTTTATAATTCAGCAGGTACTCCTGGTTTCATTATCAAAATACAGCAAAACGTGGGGACCTTGTGCTGTGGACCCCTCCAGGGCGTTGTCCTGGACCAGCTGGGGGTCTGAAGGTGGCCAACAGATCCCCTTTCTCTCATAGTTTTACTACGCATCCCTAAACTGAAATCTTGGATCCACCCATTTTTATATACAAAATGTGTGAATATTATACATATATAATTATTGTTGATATTAATCACAAAAATGGGATTGAATATACCACAGGACACTGCCATATCAAACCTGCAGAGTGAAAAACACTTACGTGTATAAACCTAGAGGAGCTCCGAAATGTTATAGAACACCCCCTGTCATCATAATGAGGCACTACAGCTTACAAGTATTCAATTTACATTGAACAAATGATGAATTGACATGTTACATGTGGCACATTTCGAATTATGTAAATACTGAACACAAACAGGAAAATTCAGTTTCTAAAGTTAATGCAGCAAATGACAAATATACCTATATCGAAAACAAGTTTTACATTTATACTTATTGAGGAACAAATTACACACTGACACCTTAAAAGATTTCAATTCTGTCTAAACATTGAACGGATAATGCTTAACAACATTCATTCCAACCCAATGTATTGACATTGCACTAATGTAATATGTACTGCAATTGTGAGTTACAGTTGACATTTCTACATTTACGTTAAACATTTCTACATTTAACATTTCTACATTTACGTTTAACATTTCTACATTTAACATTTCTACATTTATATTTAACATTTCTACATTTATATTTAACATTTTTACATTTACATTTAACATTTCTACATTTACATTGAACGAATGTTCATTACGTAATTACAAATACACAGTTACAGGGATAGAATTTTGTTACCGTTGGCTTTCCATATAGGTCAGGTCACATTGTATTAGCGTTTTATATTTCATATAAAGGCACTTTCGGAGGCATTTTAAGTTTTAAGAACACATCTTGTTGATACTGTTGCTGAATATTAGAATTTAGCTTAGATATACAGAACAGGAAATGGTTTGCTATATTAAATAGCTCTTGGGAGTATTGATACTTTTTAACTAATTTTCAGGTGACTGATTAGGCCTGCAGGCCTCTTGTTTGTTTTTTAAATGGTGTGATTATTTAAAATGTGTGTGGAAGACTGCCAATGTTTTCCACACTTACTTTTCCACCAATGTATGATATGTCTGTGAAATGTTTGTCATCAGTAACTAGGAAGACCTTCAGTAATTCTCATGCAAAGTGGTCTAGAAATAACTCAAACCAAACTAGAAGCATAACCTATGCAGTAGAAAGAGGAATTCATTTAAAGAAATATAAACTTTGTAGGTGCATCATATTATTAAACAATCTTGAAGCATAGAAAGTTTTACATCATAATTGAAATACAAATTTACTACCCTTGCAAGTTGATTTAAATGTCGTATTATCTATTTTATTCTTTAGGTGAATTTTCCATTGTGTACCATAGCCCATACACCGAGACTGCCGGAACACTGCATCGAGTACGTCAGAATTCTAATGTGGCCCAAAGAGGAGCCATTCGGAAGTAAGTGTTGTAGTGTTGTAGAATGAGTTCTCTGTTAAACACATCAGACATTCGGATGTAAGTGTTGTAGAACGAGTTCTCTGTTAAACACATCAGACATTCGGATGTAAGTGTTGTAGAACGAGTTCTCTGTTAAACACATCAGACATTCGGATGTTAGTGTTGTAGAACGAGTTCTCTGTTAAACACATCAGACATTCGGATGTAAGTGTTGTAGAACGAGTTCTCTGTTAAACACATCAGACATTCGGATGTAAGTGTTGTAGAACGAGTTCTCTGTTAAACACATCAGACATTCGGATGTTAGTGTTGTAGAACGAGTTCTCTGTTAAACACATCAGACATTCGGATGTAAGTGTTGTAGAACGAGTTCTCTGTTAAACACATCAGACTTTCGGATGTAAGTGTTGTAGAACGAGTTCTCTGTTAAACACATCAGACTTTCGGATGTAAGTGTTGTAGAACGAGTTCTCTGTTAAACACATCAGACATTCGGATGTAAGTGTTGTAGAACGAGTTCTCTGTTAAACACATCAGACATTCGGATGTTAGTGTTGTAGAACGAGTTCTCTGTTAAACACATCAGACATTCGGATGTAAGTGTTGTAGAACGAGTTCTCTGTTAAACACATCAGACATTCGGATGTTAGTGTTGTAGAACGAGTTCTCTGTTAAACACATCAGACTTTCGGATGTAAGTGTTGTAGAACGAGTTCTCTGTTAAACACATCAGACATTCGGATGTTAGTGTTGTAGAACGAGTTCTCTGTTAAACACATCAGACATTCAGATGTAAGTTTTTCTGCAGAACCACAAGGCCAATTTCAACCAAATATGGTAGAAAGCTTCCTTGGGTGAAGGGGATTTAAGTTTGTTCAAATGAAGAACAATGCCATTCTCCAGGGGGAGATAATAATGAAATAGCAAAAGTAAAAACTGAAAACTTGTAAATATCTTATTCTCCAGAATCACTGGGCCAGTACAGTTCAGATTGATATGGAAGCTTTTTGATATAGTGCAGATTGAAATTTGTTAAAATCATGGCCCATGGGTGTAGGGTGGGACTAGAATAGAGGATCAAAGTTTTATATGTGAAAATATAGGAAAAAATCTTCTTCCCCAGAACCACATTGCCAGTTTCAATCAAACATGGTACAAATCATCCTTGAGTGAAGGGCATTCAAGTTTGGTCAAATTAAGGGCCATGCCCTCTTCAAAGGGGAGATAATCACAAAAATGCAAAAATAGGATAGGGTCATTTAAAAATTTTCTGAAGAACCACTGGGCCAGTACAGTTCAAATTTACATGGAAACTTTCTGACGTAGGGCAGATTCAAGTTTTTAAAAATCATAGCCCCAAGAGGTAGGGATGGGCCGCATTAAGGGATCAAAGTTTTACATGCATATAGGGAAAATCTTAAATATGGGTCAAGATGATGCAGGTGAGCAATGTGGCCCACAGGCCTCTTGTTTAATAGAGTGGTTTGCAGTTTATGTATTATTATGTAATGATTTTATGGAATGAGAGTGAATTAAATGTGAAATTATTCAGTATAAAGCCTGATCATATATGTTTGAGTTGGTGATATTTTTTCCTATTTAAGCAGTTTAAGAAAAGCAAGAAATTAATTCTGATTTTAATCTGAGAAACTACCTCAAATTTTAAATTCTTTCAATGTAAAATTTTAAATTCTTTTCCATTTTTTACTTGTATGAGCATTTTATGATGTTGGACATGTTTGTACTGAACTGAGTACCAGTTTTACTTAAATCAATGGCTGTTCTAGATGGAGGTTTGGTAATGTATTAAATGGAACATTGGTTTACTGTTTAGATGGTGTTTGTATCGATGGAGACGACCCACATCATATCAAGTGGATATTAGAGAAGTCCATAGAACGAGCAAATGAATACAACATCAAGGGAGTGAACTACAGACTTACACAGGGTGAGTCCACTCAGTCATCAACAGACTTACACAAGGTGAGTCCACTCAGTCATCAGCAGACTTACACAGGGTGAGTCCACTCAGTCATCTACAGACTTACACAGGGTGAGTCCACTCAGTCATCTACAGACTTACACAGGGTGAGTCCACTCAGTCATCTACAGACTTACACATGGTGAGTCCACTCAGTCGTCTACAGACTTACACATGGTGAGTCCACTCAGTCGTATACAGACTTACACAGGGTGAGTCCACTCAGTCATCTACAGACTTACACAGGGTGAGTCCACTCAGTCATCTACAGACTTACACATGGTGAGTCCACTCAGTCATCTACAGACTTACACATGGTGAGTCCACTCAGTCGTCTACAGACTTACACTGGGTGAGACCACTCAGTCATCTACAGACTTACACAGGGTGAGTTCACTGTCATCAACAGACTTACACTGGGTGAGTCCACTCAGTCATCTACAGACTTACACTGGGTGAGTCCACTCAGTCATCTACAGACTTACACAGGGTGAGTTCACTGTCATCAACAGACTTACACAGGGTGAGTTCACTCAGTCATCAATAGAGTTACACAGGGTGAGTCCACTCAGTCGTCTACAGACTTACACTGGGTGAGACCACTCAGTCATCTACAGACTTACACAGGGTGAGTTCACTGTCATCAACAGACTTACACTGGGTGAGTCCACTCAGTCATCTACAGACTTACACTGGGTGAGTCCACTCAGTCATCTACAGACTTACACAGGGTGAGTTCACTGTCATCAACAGACTTACACAGGGTGAGTTCACTCAGTCATCAATAGAGTTACACAGGGTGAGTCCACTCAGTCATCTACAGACTTACACAGGGTGAGTTCACTGTCATCAACAGACTTACACAGGGTGAGTTCACTCAGTCATCAACAGACTTACACTGGGTGAGTCCACTCAGTGAGTGGAATAAATAGACTTACACATGGTGATTCCACTCAGTGAGTAGAATAAATAGACTTACACAGGGTGAGTCCACTCAGTCATCAACAGACTTACACAGGGTGAGTCCACTCAATTTATCATCTGTTTTATCAGGCATTTGACTTTGTGTGATAATTTATCATTTGTTTTTATCAGGCATTGTGACTTTGTGTGATAATTTATCATCTGTTTTTATCAGGTCTTGCTACTTTGTGTCATAATTATAAGACGTTTTAACTTTGTGTGATAATTATCAGACGTTGTAACTTTGTGTGATAATTTATCATCTGTTTTTATCAGGCGTTGTAACTTTGTGTGATAATTATCAGACGCAACTTTGTGTGATTGATTGATTATTTATTGCTTTCCGCCACACTCAACAATTTTTCAGTTATCTGGTGGCGTCCAGTTTTTGTTGGTGGAGGAGAGAACCCAGAAACAATGTACCTGGGAAGAGACCACCGACCTTCCACAAGTAAACTGGCAAACTTGCTCACATAACGCCGCGGCCGAGATTCGAACACTCGCCGACAGAGGTGAGAGGCTTTGTGATTTTGAGCCTGATGCTCTAACCACTCGGCCACGGAGGCCCCAACTTTGTGTGATAATTTATCATCTGTTTTATCAGGCGTTGTAACTTTGTGTGATAATTTATCATCTGTTTTTATAAGGCATTGTAACTTTGTGATAATTATCAGGTATTGTAACTTTGTGTGATAATTTATCATCTGTTTTTATCAGGCATTGTGACTTTGTGTGATAATTTATCATTTGTTTTTATCAGGTATTGTAACTTTGTGTGATAATTTATCATCTGTTTTTATCAGGCGTTGTAAAGAGAATAATTCCTGCTGTGGCCTCCACTAATGCCATTATAGCAGGTATGTATAATCTTTAGGCCAACATTTTTTTTTATTAATTTGTTTTACAGGAATGTTTTTTAAAAATTTTGTCGAGGGGTCAAAATAAAAATGAAAATAAAAGTGATCAATTCAAGCAGTCGGTCAAAAGAAAAAATAAAAAGGAAAACCAATAGATAAAGGGAAAATTTTTTATGTTTTCCCCCTCAAATTTATAACCCGCTCATATTCAAGCTTGTAGATCTCTTTATTCAAGGCATTCTCACTGTCCTACAACTGTTAATAAGTGGCTTATATATATAAAATGTTATAATTTAATTGATATATAGATAAATTTTATGGTGGAGCAATTTCATCAGAAATTCCTCAGTCATAGATCCTGATAAATTGTCAATCTGTCTTTTACTTGTACTTTTATAAACAAAAAACTGGGTATTGAAAGATCTATAAAGTGTGTCAATGAAATATTTTTGTGATATTATTTCAGTTGAGATTTGGCTTGACTGGATATTTGGACTGATACCTTTACCAGTCCAAATATCCAACCAAGCTGAATCCCAGCTGAGATTACACAACACTGCTGTCCACTTCATTGTGACCCTCTCTACAGCATTTCATAACGGCCACAGAATCGTCCATCTCATGAATGACATCAGTGACAGAGAAAGTGGGATTTAGATGGATGACTTTGACGTTATTTTCATTATGGTCAATATCAGCGATCTTGAATAGCCAAACGTCTCATGTCATGTCCTGAGGCTGATATCTTGGTGCTACGGTTTCATTTTTTAGCTAAATATTGTCCTACTTTTCGATGTCTCTGATTGGATGATGGTGGAATCAGGCAATGACATGTCTCCTTTTATAAATATCCTTATTAATCTGGTTCCTGTCCTGGCTACTCATGGATCACTCCAAACAAGTGATTAATAAGTGGTTAATAAGTGATTAATAAGTGATTAATAAGTGGCAGGGATGGGAACCAGACTGATGTTTTATTTTTTTTCTCACTCAACATAGAACGGTCGGCAGATGAAATAAAAAAAAAAAAACAATGAACGGGTACTTTTAATTTTATGTCAATTTTGCCTAATTTAGCATGGGGTTCCTGTAAAAATATATTTTAAAAAGTTGGCCTTATTAACAGGAGTGTAGTCAACTGTCAGTACTGTTATGGTGGATCCTCAACACTAGGACTCAGAGTTGTCAACATTTTTAGATCACTGTCGGACATTTGGTCTGACAGAGTTGTTGGATCGAACAAAGTTTTGTCCGACTTGATACATGTACCTTGTGTTGCATTCTAAGGAAAAATAAATTGCACCAAAATGCCTCGTTGTAATGCATCTCCTACTCATATCCAGCCAAACATGTTCAGTTTTCCAACCATCTTGGAATTCATGAACACCATGGTTGCCTTCGCAATTTTTCAAGTGGTCCAGATTCAGCAGCATTCTTTATTATCAGGTTGTTTTTTCTTTTACATCCCATCAGGAATTTCTCTTCATATTGAGACATCACCAGCTGTAGGTGAAATCAAATTTAGACGTATGCTTTGTACTCAAGGCTCATAGTAGTGTGGGTTCTTTAACTTTTACATGTCAATGCATGCCATGATGCCAGACTTCTGTTTTTAAGGCCGTATCTGAAAGACCTATAGTTTGACACAGTTATGGCACAAACAGAGTTCAAACTCGCAACCTTCTCACTAAAATGCGAATGCTCTACCACTGAGCTACTAGGACCGGTCTTTTCTTACTGGAAAGAGTTTTAATCAGCCACACAGCCATATTGTTTGAGTGACCTTCACCAGTGTATCCTGAGCTCTAATATAATTGGATCATGCCCAATATTTCAATTGGTCATTTGGATTGAAGTTTTCTAGCAATTTATCAATCGAGTATATTTTTTTTGTTGAAAGGACCGACATTTTCAATAACTCTGAGGACTGTTATGATCCTTTTAAAATAAGACTGTTATGGTCCTCTACACAAGGACTGTTATGATGGGTCCTCTACACTACACAAGGACTGTTATGATGGGTCCTCTACACTAGGACTGTTATGGTGGGTCCTCTACACTACACTAGGACTGTTATGGTAGGTCCTCTACACTACACTAGGACTGTTATGATGGGTCCTCTACACTACACAAGGACTGTTATGATGGGTCCTCTACACTAGGACTGTTATGGTGGGTCCTCTACACTACACTAGGACTGTTATGGTGGGTCCTCTACACTACACTAGGACTGTTATGGTAGGTCCTCTACACTACACTAGGACTGTTATGATGGGTCCTCTACACTAGGACTGTTATGGTGGGTCCTCTACACTACACTAGGACTGTTATGATGGGTCCTCTACACTAGGACTGTTATGGTGGGTCCTCTACACTACACTAGGACTGTTATGGTGGGTCCTCTACACTACACTAGGACTGTTATGGTAGGTCCTCTACACTACACTAGGACTGTTATGATGGGTCCTCTACACTAGGACGGTTATGGTGGGTCCTCTACACTACACTAGGACTGTTATGATGGGTCCTCTACACTAGGACTGTTATGGTGGGTCCTCTACACTACACTAGGACTGTTATGATGGGTCCACTACACTAGGACTGTTATGGTAGGTCCTCTACACTACACTAGGACTGTTATGATGGGTCCTCTACACTAGGACGGTTATGGTGGGTCCTCTACACTAGGTCTGTTATGATGGGTTCTCTACACTAGGACTGTTATTGTGGGTCCTCTACACTAGGTCTGTTATGATGGGTTCTCTACACTAGGACTGTTATGGTGGGTCCTCTACACTAGGACTGTTATGGTGGATCCTCTACACTACACTAGGACTGTTATGGTGGGTCCTCTACACTACACTAGGACTGTTATGATGGGTCCACTACACTAGGACTGTTATGATGGGTCCACTACACTAGGACTGTTATGATGGGTCCTCTACACTAGGACTGTTATGGTAGG
This sequence comes from Ostrea denselamellosa, assembly GCA_024699665.1. Classification (NCBI taxonomy): domain Eukaryota; kingdom Metazoa; phylum Mollusca; class Bivalvia; order Ostreida; family Ostreidae; genus Ostrea; species Ostrea denselamellosa. The sequence goes on from JAMZEH010000017.1 coordinate 17,913,238, forward strand.
TCCTCTACACTACACTAGGACTGTTATGGTGGGTCCTCTACACTACACTAGGACTGTTATGATGGGTCCTCTACACTAGGACTGTTATGGTGGGTCCTCTACACTACACTAGGACTGTTATGATGGGTCCTCTACATTAGGATGGTTATGGTGGGTTCTCTACACTACACTAGGATGGTTATGATGGGTCCTCTATGCTAGAATTGTGATGATGAGTCCTCTATACTAGGACTGTTATGGTTTGTCAAGAAAATATTACTTGATTTTACAGATCCTAAAAATAAAAAACCAAAAATGTTTAAGTATTTTATTTTTATATGCCAGCATAAAATAGGGCATATTATGCTATACAGAGTTTTTGTCCATATGTCTATCTGTCCCTTTTGTCTTTGCAACTCCTCTTAAACCCTGGAGGGGGAGTTGTTGCTGATGAAACTTCGTACAAAGAAAGATCACAATGTGCAGATGTACATAGTACAAGGGGAGCATTGTCCAATTTTTAAAGGAGTTATGCCCCTTGGACTTAGATTTTTCTATGTACCAGTTCAGCGGTGCTCTATTTCTTTTAATTCCATTCATACAGTTGTAATATTTATTCTATTTACAATTTCAGCTGCTTGTGCAACAGAGGTTTTTAAAATAGCAACAAGGTAAGGCCAATATCTATATTTAATCGGTTAATATCTATCTCTAATGAGTTAATAAATCTTGTTGGTGTATATCTAATGATGTTAATAAATCTTGTTAGCATATATCTAATGAGTTAATAAATCTTGTTAGCGTATATCTAATGAGTCAATAAATCTTGTTAGTGTATATCTCATGAGTTAATAAATCTTGTTAGTGTATATCTCATGAGTTAATAAATCTTGTTAGCATATATCTAAGAGTTAATAAATCTTGTTAGTGTATATCTCATGAGTTAATAAATCTTGTTAGCATATATCTAAGAGTTAATAAATCTTGTTAGCATATATCTAATGAGTTAATAAATCTTGTTAGCATATATCTAATGAGTTAATAAATCTTGTTAGTGTATATCTAATGAGGTTAATAAATTTTGTTAGTGTATATCTCATGAGGTTAATAAATCTTGTTACTGTATATCTCATGAGTTAATAAATCTTGTTAGTGTATATCTCGTGAGGTTAATAAATCTTGTTAGTGTATATCTCATGAGGCTAATAAATCTTGTTAGTGTATATCTCATGAGTTAATAAATCTTGTTAGTGTATATCTAAGAGTTAATAAATCTTGTTAGTGTATATATAATCATTGTGTTATGTGACACAAACTTTTGTTAATTTAGTTAAATTCAAGACCACAGTAATTCTGTGAAAAAAGTTCCCAGTCGATGAATTTTTTTATGATCATGATAAGGCATCGATAAACATCACATGACAACATGACATCACATGACAACTCATGAAAATAGCTGATGCAGCCTTCTAAATTAATATCCCTGGTTTTAAAGTACTGTTGTTTGTTTGGTAAATTCGTTGGTATGTATTCGAGTAAACAAATGCTTCATTCAGTACATTTTTTTTCATGGAGTCATTAGTCTTCTGAGATACTTTTCTTTGTCAATTGATATGAAACTCTCTGTATTTTGTCAATTGATATGAAACTCTCTGTATTTTGTCAATTGATATGAAACTCTCTATATTTTGTCAATTGATATGAAACTCTCTATATTTTGTCAATTGATATGAAACTCTCTATATTTTGTCAATTGATATGAAACTCTCTATATTTTGTCAATTGATATGAAACTCTCTATATTTTGTCAATTGATATGAAACTCTCTATATTTTGTCAATTGATATGAAACTCTCTATATTTTGTCAATTGATATGAAACTCTCTATATTTTGTCAATTGATATGAAACTCTCTATATTTTGTGATACCCTGTCATTTGTGTTACATTGCTTTTAGACCTTGTTTTTAATGACCAGAGAGTGAACAAATGTACTGTATGGAAAAAAGCACAGTTTCAATAAAAAATGAAATATTTTTATGCACCCCAGATCAAATATTTGGAGGTTTATAGTTTTGGGTCTGTCTTTTTACCTGTATCACCAATGGTGACAGCAGGTTTAGTGGTCACTCCATCCATCTGTCCATCTGTCCGATATTCTGTCCATCTGTCCAATATTCTGTTGTGCTGTCCATCTGTCTGATATTCCGTCCATCTGTCCGATATTCTATCCATCTGTCCGATATTCTGTTGTGCTGTCCGTCTGTCTGATATTCTGTCGTGCTGTCTGTCTGTCTGTCTGATATTCCATCCACCTGTCTGTCTGTCTGTCCGTCTGTCTGATATTCCATCCATCTGTCCGATATTCCATCCATCTGTCCGTCTGTCTGATATTCCATCCATCTGTCCGATATTCTGTTGTGCTGTCCGTCTGTCTGATATTCCGTCCATCTGTCCATCTGTCCGATATTCCATCCATCTGTCTGTCTGTCTGTCTGATATTCCATCCATCTGTCCAATATTCCGTCCATCTGTCCGTCCGTCTGTCCATCTGTCTGATATTCCATCCATCTGTCTGTCTGTCGGTCCATCTGTCCGATATTCCGTCCATCTGTCTGTCCATCTGTCCGATATTTCATCCATCTGTCCGATATTCCATCCACCTGTCCGTCTGTCTGTCCGTCTTTCTGATATTCCATCCATCTGTCCGATATTCTGTTGTGCTGTCCGTCTGTCTGATATTCCATCCATCTGTCCGATATTCTGTTGTGCTGTCCGTCTGTCTGATATTCCGTCCATCTGTCTGTCCACTTGTCCGATATTCCATCCATCTGTTAGTCTGTCTGTCTGTCCGTCTGTCTGATATTCCATCCATCTGTCCGATATTCCATCCATCTGTCAGTCTGTCTGTCCATCTGTCTGATATTCCGTCCATCTGTCCGATATTCTGTCCATCTGTCCGATATTCCATCCATCTGTCAGTCTGTCTGTCTGTAAGATATTCCGCCCATCTGTCTGATATTCCGTCCATCTGTCCGTCTGTCTGATATTCCGTCCATCTGTCCGTTATTCTGTCGATCCGTCATGCTTATGGGTGCATACTTATGTAATCTGTAGTTCAAAAATATTCAACCAATATCATTCAAACTTTGTACATTGTTTGTATGCATATTGTAGATATGCACCTCCTATTTTGAGCAAATTTGACAAATTTTATTCAAACTTTGCTTAGTGTTTATATACGTAATAAAGATGTGCACCTTTTATCAGGAAGAAATTTGATGAATTTTAATTGTGGTTTTTAACAAGTTTAACTTCACTATTTTTTAGCTCCTTTCCAGCTTTGCCGGAGGGGACTATTAGTTTACCTTGGTCTGTCATTCCGCTTGAGGTTTTCCAGACTTTTCTCCACATTAATATATTCAAATGAGATTTAATACATGGCTTTGTCTTGGATAGTTACAGATCAAGTTTGAGTTTTCCTTAGGCTTGATATACTTTTGACAGAATTATGTCCCATGATGAATTGCAAGAATCAGTTTTCCGGATATTTCTCCACATTGGATGAAGATACAAGGGTTGTTCTATATGTAATGTGTATTGTACGATATTTGACTCAAGTAGTGAAATGAACATTACATCCCTTTAAAGTATTCTCTGCAGTTTGAAATACATAATTTCAATCTCTGAATCCAATTCTGAAATGTGTCATGGTACGCTGATTTAGGTAGACATCTGAGGTATTGACGTATGGCTGAGCCAAAGGCTTGTTGGGACTCGTAACGATGACTAGATAAAAACTTTTTAAGTTTGGGAAAAAGGAAAAGGTCACATGGGGCTAGATCTGGAGAGTATGTGGGTGTGGCAAGATCGTAACCCTCTCCGACTTCAAACATTGCTTCACAAGCTCAGGTGTATGTTATGGAGCATTATCATGAATTAGACGAACACGCCTAAATCCTGACAGAGGGCACTGTTTCTGATAATATTTCTTGAGCTTTTTAGTATAACATCTTGGTAATACCTGTCACATGATGACCGAGGTCGACCCAGTAGATGATAAGTTTTCATGACGTTTAATGAGGTTAAATTAACAGATGAAGAATGCTCTCTATCCAGTTGTATATGGTGAATGTCGGTTCTTCCTCATGTGTCCATGTCCCGCAGAGTTCCGGTACAAGGACCACTGGTCTCCTTGCCCACACATCAGGGCTACCGTCAGCTAACAGACAACACCCACGAACCAGTCACTGTAGTAGGACCTATACACGAACAATGTACACTTAAAAGACAATGCACATTTAGCACTAGTGGCTATACACACAAAATACTCAAATTTCCTGTTAGAAACATACAAATTCACACCACGGTATTTGAACAAATACTCGACTAAGTCTAATTACAGACTCAATAGGATCATTTATAGACAACTATTACTTTAGGACCATAAAGGTACACTATACTTAACTGGTATTAAATATAGAGCATTAACAATATTCACCAAATATATACAAGTTACTACAAAATAAGTAAAACCAAGCATAATGAATTCCGTAAATGGAGATTTTAGGACAAGAATGTTTCCATTTACAATTCATATATAAAATCAGCAGATCAATCTTACCTCAGAGAAGCTGGACCAACACTTTGGCTAGCGTGTCTCATGAAGGTGCAAATTACTAACAAGTCAATTACTCAAGAGAAGTATTAAAACGTCCTTCTCTCAGAACTGCCACGTCCAGACTGATTTACATGGACTGGCGAAATTTAGAGTTCATTGAAGTGAGGTATTTAAAAGGGTATTTAACCCGTATTTACATGAGTCACCATACAGGGTGCAAGAGTGTTCGATAAAGTAAACAACAAGTTTAACATTACATGAAACAAAGTAGAATTTATTGATTTTAATGTGACAATACCGAACTGTAACACTTTTGCCATTCGGCACCTGAACTTTTATGGCTATACCATCACAGGAGAAGAATATGCAACAAAGAGCCTCCTTAGTGCCTATGGTTCTTTTGGCAACTACAGGCCTTCTACCATGTTTAGTTAGCCATATTTTGTTTCCAATTTTTCTTACTGGTTCGAATAGTGAACCCATGTTTCATCACCAGTAACAATGTTTGGAAATTGTCTTTGATTGCATTTGGGAAACATTTTGAGCAATTGCTTAGCGGTTTGTATTTGTACTCATTTTTGGTCATCTGTCAATATATGTGGTATCCATCTGGCAGAAATCTTTCATACTTTCAAAATATGCTTCAAAATGAAATGCACATGATTGTCCTGTGTTATTGTGACTTGTCCCGCATTGTTGGGAATTGGCCTGCATTGTTGGGAATTGGGGATTGTCCTGCATTGTTGGGAATTGTCCTGCATTGTTGGGAATTGGGGATTGTCCTGCATTGTTGGGAATTGTCCTGCATTGTTGGGAATTGGCCCGCATTGTTAGGAATTGGCCCGCATTGTTAGGAATTGGCCCGCATTGTTGGGAATTGGCCCGCATTGTTAGGAATTGGCCCGCATTGTTAGGAATTGGCCCGCATTGTTAGGAAAAAAGGGTTAGTCTAAATTGAAAACTTACAAACTAAATTAAAAGGAATGAAGCAGTGCTCTTATTTACACATTCTAGCTACTTAAATCAATGGTCTTTCCCATGATTACAGAGCCTAGCGGGTCACCAGACGTTACTGCCATGTGGTGCAATGTTGGGTGTCCTGAACCTGGCACCTCTCATCCACCACCTGTGTCCTGCAGGATTCAAAGTCTTCATACACCAGTGTTGTCACTAGGTGTTTTTTTTATCAGAGAAAAGTAAAATGAGGAGTCATTTTTCCTATTCAGAATGATCATGAGCTGACACTTTATTCTCAAACTCATTGCAAACATTGACGTACATGTTAATAATTGTATTTACCCCGTGCATAATATAATTTGCCAATTGACCTCAGATTAACGACAGTTTTGATTTTGTCCACTTGGTCAGCAGTACACTCTTGTGTCATCACAACGACACGACATCAGTTTCACAAATTAAAGTAGACACGAAATGATAAGGATAAGGACACGAAATGATAAGGATAAGGACACACGAATTGATAAGGAGAAGGAATTATGGTGATGGAATAAATATGTTGTTTGCCAATGATCTGTAATTAATAACAAATAATGCTACTTTTTATTCTGATAAAAATGGCACCCGGAAGATGAAAATTTGATAAAACAGACTCCAATGTTTTCAGATAAATAAAAAACAAAAACCCGATACTTGGAATTGAAGTTAATCATTGTGTAAGTGAATGGAGCTCGTGGCACGTGTGTGTGAATGGAACTCGTGGCACGTGTAAGTGAATGGAGCTCGTGGCACATGTGTTTATATTCCTTTAAAGCATTTATTTGATTCCAAATTTCTAAAAAAAAAATATAGAGAGAGAAATAAGGATAGAAATTGTTGTTGAAATCGGTTGTTCATGTAAACGTTTGTATGATTCTGAGTGCAAGTTTAAGATAAGCAAATTACACATCACCATATGTAGACGTATTTGACTTTATTGGGAAAAAATTTCCTTGTTTTTGTAGTGAACACAATTTCATCTGGATTAATTTTTGTTGTTTGTGATCACTTAAAAAATACATATGATGCTTACCAGTTCTTGCTTACTGTTATGATACACCATTTATAAACAATTTTGTCAACAAACCATTGTTGTCACCTATTCACAAAGAAATCCTTACTGTGCAAGCGATGTAAGTTTGGGTCATTAATTTGCTTTACTCAAGCCATTATAATAATATGTTTTAAGTGTTGATATTTTGTTCCGTTTGTCAATAAAATTCGTAAAGAAATTGGACATAGTGATAGAAACAGGGCTCATGTCCTCACTCCGCTCGATGTTCATAGGGCACATCAGGACAAGCCTTTCCTCGGCCTGCTACAAAACAATATTACCCACCAAAGCTAAACATCATCCACGTGACCGTACAGTTAATAGTAAATTGAAATATATTGCGAAAAACGTGGCACAGGTGTCGGATCACCCAAAGAAGGGCACGGATACTGGCATAACTTGTTGGTGGATCTACGGATGTCTTAGAAATGACATTAAATGTGATATACAGATGGGTTTTGTCTCAGTGGCATATTAGATGTACTGTCTGCATGAGTGGTTAGCTGAAATCTGTAGATCTACCTGCACTCAGTCATGTTAAAATCAACACTTATTATCTGAAAAGGATCTGTACTGTTTTGATAGTAATCCTTCTTAATTACATAGAACCTTTTTCATTGGCACCTGTGTGGTTTTGATATGAGTTGATTAACTATATATTTACACAACAAAGTGTAGGTACATCGACTTATAAGGAATGCAATGGGGACGATTTGTGTACTGAAGAAATATGTGATCTATAAATAGACGACGAATAACAGAGACCGATATTTATAAATAAATGAATATTTTTTTGAATAAAAAAATTTGTGTTGGATTCAATTTCATTGTTTTCTTCTAGACATGAAAATAACGAAATTTAATCCAACACGAAATTAAATACGTCTTGCAGTTTTTCAATTTACTCGTATTTTGCCGGTATTTCTTGCTAATTTCGACATGATATACCCTCTTCTTTCAGTTGCTGCTTGCCATTAAATAATTACATGAATTTCAATGACACTGCAGGGATATATACATACACATATGAAGCCTCTAAAAAGGTAAGTTCAGGGACTGGGAGGGTCATGTGATCAACAGAAAAGGATGTCCAGGTTAGAGATTTTCAATCTTCATGTTAAATTCTGACAGCAAGTGATAGGGTTGAATTTGTATCATTGTTAATGAGATTTATTCTGCTCGACACATGAGTAAGATTTATCAATATCTATTTCATTACAATGTTAGGAGCCCCCAAGTTTTCCTCATTTATAATCATTACCATTGGTAGAGATTTAGTGCGTGTGATTCAGGCATTTCACAATATGAGGAGCAGGGTCTTGTTGAAAGTTTAGTGTGTGTGATTCGTACACTAACCCTAACCCTGACAGTAGCTTTGATAATGTCTCCTGTTCATTCTCAATGGCTTATATATGTAATGTGTATTGTACGATATCTCAAAAGCATTCGACTCAGATAGTGAAATGAATATTACATCCCTTTAAAGTATTCTCTGTGGTTTGAAATACACAATTTCAATCTGAATCCATTAATGAAATGCATCACGGTACGCTGATTTAGCTAGACCACTGAGGCACTGACTGATGGCTAAGCCAAGGGCTTGTGGGGACTTGTAACGACGACCAGATAAAACTTTTTAAGTTTTGGAAAAAGGAAAAAGTTGCAAAATGGTAACCTTCTCCAACTTCAAAAATTGCTTCACAAGCTCAGATATATGTGATGGAGCATTATCATGAATTAGATGAACATGCCTAAATCCTGATACAAGGCGTCGTTTATGATAATATTTCTTGAGCTTTTTTAGTATAACATCTCAGTAATACCGACCTGTAACACTTTTACCATTCGGCACCGGAATTGGTACAGCATATCATCACATGAGAAGAACATGCAACATAAAGAACCTCCTTAGTGCATATGGTTCTTTTGGCAACTACAGGCCTTCTACCATGTTTAGTTAGCCATATTTTGTTTCCAATTTTTCTCAATATTTCGAAATAGTGAACCCATGTTTCGTCACCAGTAGCAATGTTTGCAAATTGTCTTTGATTGAATTTGGGAAATATTTTGAGCAATTGCTTAGTGGTTTGAATTCATACCCATATTTGGTTATCTGTAAATACATGTGGTATCCATCTGGCAGAAATCTTTTGTACTTTCAAAATATGCTTCAAAATGAAATGCACCCTCGATAGCAATATGCCAACAGCTTTGGCAATATCATGTATCGTGTATCTGCCATCAATTTCAATTATTTCCCTGACTTTTGAGACATTTGCCTTGCCTGTTACAATCACAGGTCGGCCAGATTTTGCTGCATCTTTGACAGACTCTGTGCCAGTCAGAATTTTCTTTCTCCACCTATGAACTGTCTCATGAGATACCTAATCAGACCCATAAACTTCGCCCAATTCAGTAAAATTCTGCATTACCGAATGACCGAGTTTTGTGTAAATTTTTATATAGGCTCTAATTTCTTCAGCATTCTCAACCCGTTTCCCTACCATTTTTACAACAGTGGTCAACGACTGGCTCTATTAAAATGACTATAAGTTTAAAACTATGTGGAACAGTCGCCGGATAGCTGAAAAATTGCTCAGGCGACTATAAATAAAAAAAAAACAAAACAAACAAAACTATGTGGATCTGAAGGTTTGTGTTTATACTGTTGGAAAGGTATTGAATAGAGCTGTTCAAGAGTATCATCATCCACTAAATCGTGCAAAGCGTTATCGTGCTGTGGTACAATACACATTACATATCAAACAGCCCTTGTATTGTCGGAATGTTAGGATAAATTATTTTCTTTAAAGTTATAGTGGATCTAATGGTTGTGGAGGATGTAAAATAGCTTGTGACCACATCTCCCATTTGGTTTATCCAACAGACATGAAAATTTGTACAATGGTTCATTGCTATTTGTGAATGTGCATGTTGTTGGGACATGAGGATCTGTATATTATCCTAAGAAGGATGGAGAAGAGTGTTAAATAGCTTGTGAACACTTCTCCTATATGACTTATCAGAGAGACTTGAAACCTTGTACAGTATTTCATTGCCATTTGTGGATGTGCATATTGTTGGGATAGAAGGATCCAATGTTATTCTACATTTTAGTGGATCTAAGAGGGGTGGAGGATGTAAAATAGCTTGTGACCACTCAATCTAATTAAAATTAGATCTCCTCTAATAGTTGCACTGAAGAAGGATCTGACAGCATTTCAGGTCATGTTATTGACCCCAGTCTCATGAATAAATCAATAAATATTCGACTAATAATAGCAGCTTGACAAAGAATCAAGGACCAATAAGAAATCATTTTATTAAAGTGTAGTCGGTTGTAAAAATAGTGTCGATCCAAAAACAAAACAAAAAAAATTAAAAAATAATGATAAATTGTGTTTAAATGAATGCCAAATACCTGCATTAAAATAAGCAGAAAGGAAGATTTTAGATGCATTATGGGGGAAGAGAGACTGTTTGGCAATTTTCTTGGTATTTCAAAAAGTTGTGTGATCTGAATTTTGACAAATGTTGTCCATCTTGCAATCAGCATGTACATAGTTATGAGGCTGTACGACATGACGTAAATTTTTTCAGCTGTTTTAACTAGGATTTTTTAGGTTTCAAATCAGTGTTTACAAGCAACTGTTACTCAGCCGTTTTGAATGCATATTATTTAGATTGCAAGTCAAGTGACAAGTCACGTGTTCAGCTCAGACCTCCAAATCGGTGGTCTTATTTGTGTAAAGCTGTGTTTTAATGCAGTGCTGTACCATAAGTTTAAGAGAAATAAATATATTGAATACCTCTTGTAATTCATTGTTTTACGCTTTTTAAATCCAAATATGGACAGTGCTAAGACCATTAATGGGGTTGTTTATATGATGTTTTGATATAACAGCAAAACTTTCATGTTTGCGAAAGCCATCATTTGATTAGTCAAGTGTGAAAAGTTAAATAACATGACCTCACATGGAATACTGTCCCATTCTTCTCCCCCTAACCCTAACCCTGTAACAAGAGAGATCTGATTTTGATTGGATTGGTGACCACTTCTCCTATATGGCTTACTGGATAACCTTGAAATCTTGTAGAATTTTCATTGTCATTCAATGATGTTCACATTGTTATGACCAAGGGATCAGATATTTTCGTACTATTTACAGTGGATTAAAGAGGAGTGTTTTATAGCATTGTTTTCTTGTAGAAGGGCATGCTCACTTTCATACTGGTACTTTAGCAGAACATTATATTTTTATCATATACAACGATGGCATTAGTCACAGTGATATTGAATCTTTTCTCCATCCATTTCCTCACTACACAAAGTTCATAATGTCTATGTTCCTATTCATACTTTCTCCATATCATATAGTACAACAGTACATTAAGGGGAGGGAGCGTAATTTAGCGCACTTTCAATATGAGGAACTGGAAAACATTGATATTTATCTCTAATAAAAACAAATTATGTTTTGTTGTTTTTTCATTTCCTATGTCTTCTTCTGTCAAATAGTCTTTTGGCTATTTTTTGTCTTTTTCTTCTTTTTCCTTTTCTATTTCCTCTTTGTCTTTTTCTATTTCTTCTTTGTTGGGGCCTCCGTGGCCGAGTGGTTAGAGCATTGCACTCAAAATCACAAAGTCTCTCACCTCTAGTTAGCGCAGGTTGGATTCTAGCTCGCGCTAATAGATGTGAGAAAGTTTGCCAGTTTACTTTCAGAAGGTTGGTGGTCTCTTCCCCGGTACATTGTATTTAGGTTCTCTCCTCCACCAAAATAGACTGGACACCACCAGATAACTGAAAAATTGTTGAGTGTGGTGGAAAACAACAAATAATCAATCAATCAATCCTCCTTCTTTTCTCCTCAATGTTCTCTCTTCCTGTCTTGTCATGGATTCTGATATTTAGCGTGTACATCGTTCTGTCTTCTTGTCATGGATTCTGATATTTAGTGTGTACATTGTTCTGTCTTCCTGTCATGGATTCTGATATTTAGCGTGTACATCGTTCTGTCTTGTCATGGATTCTGATATTTAGTGTGTACATCGTTCTGTCTTGTCATGGATTCTGATATTTAGTGTGTACATCGTTCTGTCTTGTCATGGATTCTGATATTTAGCGTGTACATCGTTCTGTCTTGTCATGGATTCTGATATTTAGTGTGTACATCGTTCTGTCTTCCTGTCATGGATTCTGATATTTAGCGTGTACATCGTTCTGTCTTCTTGTCATGGATTCTGATATTTAGCGTGTACATCGTTCTGTCTTGTCATGGATTCTGATATTTAGCGTGTACATCGTTCTGTCTTCCTGTCATGGATTCTGATATTTAGCGTGTACATCATCCTGTCTTGTCATGGATTCTGATATTTAGCGTGTACATCGTTCTGTCTTCCTGTCATGGATTCTGATATTTAGCATGTACATCGGTCTGTCTTGTCATGGATTCTGATATTTAGCGTGTACATCGGTCTGTTTTCCTGTCATGGATTCTGATATTTAGCGTGTACATCGTCCTGTCTTGTCATGGATTCTGATATTTAGCGTGTACATCAGTCTGTCTTCCTGTCATGGATTCTGATATTTAGCGTGTACATCAGTCTGTCTTCCTGTCATGGATTCTGATATTTAGCGTGTACATCGTTCTGTCTTTCTGTCATGGATTCTGATATTTAGCGTGTACATCGTTCTGTCTTGTCATGGATTCTGATATTTAGCGTGTACATCGTTCTGTCTTTCTGTCATGGATTCTGATATTTAGCGTGTACATCGTTCTGTCTTTCTGTCATAGATTCTGATATTTAGCATGTACATCGTTCGGTCTTGTCATGGATTCTGATATTTAGCGTGTACATCGTTCTGTCTTGTCTTGGATTCTGATATTTAGCATGTACATCGTTCTGTCTTTCTGTCATGGATTCTGATATTTAGTGTGTACATCGTTCTGTCTTGTCATGGATTCTGATATTTAGCGTGTACATCGTTCTGTCTTCCTGTCATGGATTCTGATATTTAGCGTGTACATCGGTCTGTCTTGTCATGGATTCTGATATTTAGCGTGTACATCGTTCTGTCTTTCTGTCATGGATTCTGATATTTAGCATGTACATCGTTCTGTCTTGTCATGGATTCTGATATTTAGCGTGTACATCGTTCTGTCTTCCTGTCATGGATTCTGATATTTAGCGTGTACATCGTTCTGTCTTCCTGTCTTGGATTCTGATATTTAGCGTGTACATCGTTCTGTCTTCTTGTCATGGATTCTGATATTTAGCGTGTACATCGTTCTGTCTTGTCATGGATTCTGATATTTAGCGTGTACATCGTTCTGTCTTGTCATGGATTCTGATATTTAGCGTGTACATCGTTCTGTCTTCCTGTCATGGATTCTGATATTTAGCGTGTACATCGTTCTGTCTTCTTGTCATGGATTCTGATATTTAGTGTGTACATCGTTCTGTCTTGTCATGGATTCTGATATTTAGCGTGTACATCGTTCTGTCTTTCTGTCATGGATTCTGATATTTAGCGTGTACATCGTTCTGTCTTCCTGTCATGGATTCTGATATTTAGCGTGTACATCGTTCTGTCTTGTCATGGATTCTGATATTTAGCGTGTACATCGTTCTGTCTTGCCTTGGATTCTGATATTTAGCGTGTACATCGTTCTGTCTTCCTGTCATGGATTCTGATATTTAGCGTGTACATCGTTCTGTCTTGTCATGGATTCTGATATTTAGCGTGTACATCGTTCTGTCTTGTCATGGATTCTGATATTTAGCATGTACATCATTCTGTCTTCCTGTCATGGATTCTGATATTTAGCGTGTACATCGTTCTGTCTTGTCATGGATTCTGATATTTAGCGTGTACATCGTTCTGTCTTCCTGTCATGGATTCTGATATTTAGCGTGTACATCGTTCTGTCTTGTCATGGATTCTGATATTTAGTGTGTACATCGTTCTGTCTTCCTGTCTTGGATTCTGATATTTAGCGTGTACATCGTTCTGTCTTCCTGTCATGGATTCTGATATTTAGCGTGTACATCGTTCTGTCTTGTCATGGATTCTGATATTTAGCGTGTACATCATTCTGTCTTCCTGTCATGGATTCTGATATTTAGCATGTACATCGTTCTGTCTTGTCATGGATTCTGATATTTAGCGTGTACATCGTTCTGTCTTGTCATGGATTCTGATATTTAGCGTGTACATCGTTCTGTCTTGTCATGGATTCTGATATTTAGCGTGTACATCGTTCTGTCTTGTCATGGATTCTGATATTTAGCGTGTACATCGTTCTGTCTTGTCATGGATTCTGATATTTAGCGTGTACATCGGTTTGTCTTCCTGTCATGGATTCTGATATTTAGCGTGTACATCGTTCTGTCTTTCTGTCATGGATTCTGATATTTAGCGTATACATGCACCACCATATGAAAATGTATTACTTATTAGTGTGACCTTCATTTGGCCTTAAATAATAATCTCAAGGTTAAATTACTAAGAAAAATATGCCCATTTCATATCAGAAATTTAGTGATTTCATCTTCACAGCCATTATAACTCATGAAATCTCTCTTTCTATTAAACAGGAAGACTGCATGGCTTGTAGCAATATACCACAGGTTTTAACATTCTCTGAAAATGACAAACTTCAGGATGTTGTGACTTATCTGGTAGAAAGTGCCACTTAGTAAGTATAGTTCAGAGTTAGTATGTGGGGTCATTGATAACTGTTCAGGGTTAGTATGTAGGTCATTGATAATAGTTCAGAGTTAGTATGTAGGTCATTGATAATAGTTCAGGGTTAGTATGTAGGTCATTGATAATAGTTCAGGGTTAGTATGTAGGCTATTGATAATAGTTCAGAGTTAGTATGTAGGCTATTGATAACTGTTCAGGGTTAGTATGTAGGTCATTGATAATAGTTCAGGGTTAGTATGTAGGCTATTGATAATAGTTCAGAGAGTTAGTATGTAGGTCATTGATAATAGTTCAGGGTTAGTATGTAGGCTATTGATAACTGTTCAGGGTTAGTATGTAGGTCATTGATAATAGTTCAGGGTTAGTATGTAGGCTATTGATAATAGTTCAGAGTTAGTATGTAGGTCATTGATAATAGTTCAGGGTTAGTATGTAGGTCATTGATAATAGTTCAGGGTTAGTATGTAGGTCATTGATAATAGTTCAGAGTTAGTATGTAGGTCATTGATAATAGTTCAGGGTTAGTATGTAGGCTATTGATAACTGTTCAGGGTTAGTATGTAGGTCATTGATAATAGTTCAGGGTTAGTATGTAGGTCATTGATAATAGTTCAGAGTTAGTATGTAGGTCATTGATAATAGTTCAGGGTTAGTATGTAGGTCATTGATAACAGTTCAGAGTTAGTATGTAGGCTATTGATAACTGTTCAGAGAGTTAGTATGTAGGTCATTGATAATAGTTCAGAGTTAGTATGTAGGCTATTGATAATAGTTCAGAGAGTTAGTATGTAGGTCATTGATAATAGTTCAGGGTTAGTATGTAGGCTATTGATAACTGTTCAGGGTTAGTATGTAGGTCATTGATAATAGTTCAGAGTTAGTATGTAGGTCATTGATAATAGTTCAGGGTTAGTATGTAGGCTATTGATAACTGTTCAGGGTTAGTATGTAGATCATTGATAATAGTTCAGAGAGTTAGTATGTAGGTCATTGATAATAGTTCAGGGTTAGTATGTAGGCTATTGATAACTGTTCAGGGTTAGTATGTAGGTCATTGATAATAGTTCAGAGTTAGTATGTAGGTCATTGATAACAGTTCAGAGTTAGTATGTAGGTCATTGATAATAGTTCAGAGTTAGTATGTAGGTCATTGATAACAGTTCAGGGTTAGTATGTAGGTCATTGATAATAGTTCAGGGTTAGTATGTAGGCTATTGATAATAGTTCAGGGTTAGTATGTAGGCTATTGATAATAGTTCAGAGAGTTAGTATGTAGGTCATTGATAATAGTTCAGAGTTAGTATGTAGGTCATTGATAATAGTTCAGGGTTAGTATGTAGAGTTATTGATAACAGTTCAGGGTTAGTATGTAGGTCATTGATAACAGTTCAGAGTTAGTATGTAGGTCATTGATAACAGTTCAGAGTTAGTATGTAGGTCATTGATAATAGTTCAGAGTTAGTATGTAGGTCATTGATAACAGTTCAGGGTTAGTATGTAGGTCATTGATAACAGTTCAGAGTTAGTATGTAGGTCATTGATAATAGTTCAGGGTTAGTATGTAGGCTATTGATAACTGTTCAGGGTTAGTATGTAGGCTATTGATAACAGTTCAGGGTTAGTATGTAGGTCATTGATAATAGTTCAGGGTTAGTATGTAGGCTATTGATAACTGTTCAGGGTTAGTATGTAGATCATTGATAATAGTTCAGAGTTAGTATGTAGGTCATTGATAATAGTTCAGGGTTAGTATGTAGGCTATTGATAACTGTTCAGGGTTAGTATGTAGGTCATTGATAATAGTTCAGGGTTAGTATGTAGGCTATTGATAATAGTTCAGAGTTAGTATGTAGGTCATTGATAATAGTTCAGGGTTAGTATGTAGGTCACTGATAATAGTTCAGGGTTAGTATGTAGGTCATTGATAATAGTTCAGAGTTAGTATGTAGGTCATTGATAATAGTTCAGGGTTAGTATGTAGGCTATTGATAATAGTTCAGAGAGTTAGTATGTAGGTCATTGATAACTGTTCAGGGTTAGTATGTAGGTCATTGATAATAGTTCAGAGTTAGTATGTAGGTCATTGATAATAGTTCAGGGTTAGTATGTAGGCTATTGATAACAGTTCAGAGTTAGTATGTAGGCTATTGATAACTGTTCAGAGAGTTAGTATGTAGGTCATTGATAATAGTTCAGGGTTAGTATGTAGGCTATTGATAATAGTTCAGAGTTAGTATGTAGGTCATTGATAACAGTTCAGGGTTAGTATGTAGGTCATTGATAACAGTTCAGAGTTAGTATGTAGGCTATTGATAATAGTTCAGGGTTAGTATGTAGGTCATTGATATTAGTTCAGGGTTAGTATGTAGGCTATTGATAATAGTTCAGAGTTAGTATGTAGGTCATTGATAATAGTTCAGGGTTAGTATGTAGGTCATTGATAATAGTTCAGAGTTAGTATGTAGAGTTATTGATGTAACAGTTATATCAAAACCCTGATCATAAAAGTAAAGAACATTGATTTAAAGTCATATTAAAATAGTGGTAAGGATAAAAGTTCTTCAATTTTTTTCTTCGGTCAATCTGTAATTAAAAATGTATGGTTCTGCAGGAAAGTAAAAACAGAATAAATATTGCATGGAAAAGTATTGGTAGTGTCGCTTAACATTGGCAATATCTGTAGTGTACTGAATATATGTATTACATTTGTCTGACAGTCAGATGAAATCACCGGGGATTACCACCTCAATAGATGGTAAAAACAAAACACTATACATGCAGACTGTGAAATCCATAGAACAGCGGACGAAAGAAAATCTTAAGAAATCTCTTCTAGGTAAGGAAAAATACTATTCTTAAATTGTCAAACCCAGAGCACAACAGACAAAAGGTACTCTCAGCCTATCTTTCCTACAGAATAGAAAAAGGACTTGTGTCAGTTTGTCATAGCAGACTTCATTGAGTCAAGACAAATTTTACAGGAATGTCCCTAATGGAAATTTGAATATGAAACACTTTGATCTCTTTTCTTTCCACCAGGGGTCTGTATTTGGCCAACTCTTAATTTTATATTCCTTGTGAGAATTATATTAAGATTGATCAATGTTCATTATCTTCACCTTTACATTGTAGACAGTAACTGCAGTAAATGTGGAAGTTTTATCCTGTAAGAAAGTGTTTATCTGTACAGTGACATATTGTCATAGTTATAGTGTACAGTGACAGATTGTCATAGTTATAGTGTACAGTGACTAATTGTCATAGTTATAGTGTACAGTGACTAATTGTCATAGTTATAGTGTACAGTGACTAATTGTCATAGTTATAGTGTACAGTGATATGTCATAGTTATAGTGTACAGTGACTAATTGTCATAGTTATAGTGTACAGTGACATATTGTCATAGTTATAGTGTACAGTGATATATTGTCATAGTTATAGTGTACAGTGACATATTGTCATAGTTATAGTGTACAGTGATATATTGTCATAGTTATAGTGTACAGTGACATATTGTCATAGTTATAGTGTACAGTGACATATTGTTATAGTGTACAGTGACTAATTGTCATAGTTATAGTGTACAGTGACTAATTGTCATAGTTATAGTGTACAGTGACAGATTGTCATAGTTATAGTGTACAGTGACTAATTGTCATAGTTATAGTGTACAGTGACTAATTGTCATAGTTATAGTGTACAGTGACAGATTGTCATAGTTATAGTGTACAGTGACATATTGTCATAGTTATAGTGTACAGTGATATGTCATAGTTATAGTGTACAGTGACTAATTGTCATAGTTATAGTGTACAGTGACTAATTGTCATAGTTATAGTGTACAGTGACTAATTGTCATAGTTATAGTGTACAGTGATATGTCATAGTTATAGTGTACAGTGACTAATTGTCATAGTTATAGTGTACAGTGACAGATTGTCATAGTTATAGTGTACAGTGACATATTGTCATAGTTATAGTGTACAGTGACAGATTGTCATAGTTATAGTGTACAGTGACTAATTGTCATAGTTATAGTGTACAGTGACAGATTGTCATATTTATAGTGTACAGTGACATATTGTCATAGTTATAGTGTACAGTGACAGATTGTCATAGTTATAGTGTACAGTGACTAATTGTCATAGTTATAGTGTACAGTGACATATTGTCATAGTTATAGTGTACAGTGATATATTGTCATAGTTATAGTGTACAGTGACTAATTGTCATAGTTATAGTGTACAGTGACTAATTGTCATAGTTATAGTGTACAGTGACTAATTGTCATAGTTATAGTGTACAGTGACAGATTATCATAGTTATAGTGTACAGTGACAGATTGTCATAGTTATAGTGTACAGTGACATATTGTCATAGTTATAGTGTACAGTGACAGATTGTCATAGTTATATTGTACAGTGACAGATTGTCATAGTTATAGTGTACAGTGACTAATTGTCATAGTTATAGTGTACAGTGACAGATTGTCATAGTTATAGTGTACAGTGACTAATTGTCATAGTTATAGTGTACAGTGACTAATTGTCATAGTTATAGTGTACAGTGACTAATTGTCATAGTTATAGTGTACAGTGACTAATTGTCATAGTTATAGTGTACAGTGACTAATTGTCATAGTTATAGTGTACAGTGACTAATTGTCATAGTTATAGTGTACAGTGACTAATTGTCATAGTTATAGTGTACAGTGACTAATTGTCATAGTTATAGTGTACAGTGACTAATTGTCATAGTTATAGTGTACAGTGACTAATTGTCATAGTTATAGTGTACAGTGACTAATTGTCATAGTTATAGTGTACAGTGACAGATTGTCATAGTTATAGTGTACAGTGACTAATTGTCATAGTTATAGTGTACAGTGACAGATTGTCATAGTTATAGTGTACAGTGACAGATTGTCATAGTTATAGTGTACAGTGATATATTGTCATAGTTATAGTGTACAGAGGTCTTTGTTTCAGAGTTAGGGATGATGGATTTATCTTTCATGATATGGTCTCTGTTTCAGAGTTAGGGCTGGTGGATTTATGTTTTCATGGTATAGTGTTTGTTTCAGAGTTAGGACTGGTGGATTTATGTTGTCATGGTATGGTCTGTCTTTCAGAGTTAGGGCTGGTGGATTTAAGTTTCATGGTATGGTCTCTGTTTCAGAGTTAGGGCTGGTGGATTTATGTTGTCATGGTATGGTCTTTGTTTCAGAATTAGGGCTGGTGGATTTATGTTTCATGGTATAGTCTATGTTTCAGAGTTAGGGTTAGTGGATTTATGTTTCATGGTATTATTTTTTTTTCAGAGTTAGGGCTGGTGGATTTATGTTGTCATGGTATGGTCTATGTTTCAGAGTTAGGGTTAGTGGATTTATGTTTCATGGTATCGTTTGTGTTTCAGAGTTAGGGCTGGTGGATTTATGTTTCATGGCATTGTCTTTGTTTCAGAGTTAGGGCTGGTGGATTTTTGTTTCATGGTATAGTCTCTGTTTCAGAGTTAGGGCTGGTGGATTTATGTTTCATGGTATGGTCTCTGTTTCAGAGTTAGGGCTGGTGGAATTATGTTGTCATGGTATGGTCTTTGTTTCAGAGTTAGGGCTGGTGGATTTATGTTTCATGGTATGGTCTGTGTTTCAGAGTTAGGGTTAGTGGATTTATAGTCAAGGGATTAAGAAACGCAAGTTTTTCTTTTTGGTACCATTTGATCCCACAAAGTCAGCAAATGTTGTAACTGCGAGAAATGGTTTGCTAAAGCAGTCCCATTATTGCTGCAGGATGAGATTCGATGAACCATGAGAAACAGTGAGTAAAATGGGTCGAAGCGAAAATAGCACCATGCATGTGCGCTGGGCGAATGAATTGCCTGAATTGTCTGAAAGTGAACACACAATGTGCGCTGGACAAACACAAGACTTTCTCCATCATTCATAACGCCATTTCTGTAAAACCAAGAATGCCACGGTTAAATGAAGTGGAGAGATGGCGTGCACTTGCCTTCATTATGCAAGGCCAGTCACAGAGACGTATTGCCCAGTGCCTAGGAGTGCATGAATCGACAATTTCCCGCCTTAGTCAGCGTCTGCAAGCCACTGGAAGACTCCAAGATCGGCCTCAATCGGGACGACCACGTGTGACGAACCAACGTCAGGACAGATTTATTCAACTGTCACACTTGCGCAATCGACATCTCACTGCATCAGAAACCGCAGCCAACACCCTGGGTGTCCACGATCGCCCAATCCATCCGAAAACCGTATGTAATCGACTGAAAGAAGGAAATCTGAGAGCTCTTTGACCATACGTTGGCCCATGCCTGACTCCCCAACGTTGACTTCGTCCAATGAACTGGACAAACGTACATGCTCCACGGCGCTTCACCATGAGATGGTGGCGACGGGTGCTGTTCACAGATGAATCAAGATTCGCCCTGTTTCGAGCCGACGGCCGCCATCGTGTCTACCGCCGACCTGGAGAACGCTTCCATGATGCTTGCATTGTGGAGAAGGACAGATTCGTCGGAGGATCAGTGATGGTTTGGGGAGGGATATCCCATGGACTAAAGAAGCTCCTCATTATCATCGCTGGGAATCTGACTGCTGTCAGATACATGGATGAGGTCCTCCAGCCATGCGCGTTCCAGCACAATCTGACCTTTCAACAGGATAACGCCATTTCCCATGTCGCAAGAATCTGTCGGGACTTTTTAGTTGCAAACAACATTATCCCTCTTGATTGGCCTCCCTATAGCCCCGACTTGTCCCCAATTGAACACCTTTGGAACGAACTCGACAGAAGAGTGAGAAATCGTCCCAATCGTCCACACACGCTTGCTCAGCTCGCGGCAGCTCTGACAGAGGAGTGGAATGCAGTTCCGATGAGAGTGATCAACACTCTGATGAATTCTATGCACAGACGGATCAGGGCAGTCCAACTGGCACGAGGAGGACACACCAAATACTGATGTCTTCAGTGGCCAACCAACTTGAGTTTCAAGACAATCGGGGTTACATCACTTGGACTTTGTTACAGCTGAACCCTTTGTGATACAGACATGAAAATTTGTCCACGTGTTCCTGAAAAATCCATGTTGATGATGCATATCGCAACATGTATAATCCTTTACAAAAATGAAAAATATCAAGTTTCAATGCAAAACTTGCGTTTCTTTATCCTTTCAGTATATGTTGTCATAGTATGGTCTTTGTTTCAGAGTTAGGGTTAGTGGATTTATGTTTCATGGTATAGTCTTTGTTTCAGAGTTAGGGTTAGTGGATTTATGTTGTCATGGTATGGTCTGTGTTTCAGAGTTAGGGCTGGTGGATTTATGTTGTCATGGTATGGTGTGTGTTTCAGAGTTAGGGTTAGTGGATTTATGTTGTAATGGTTTGATCTGTTTCAGAGTTAGGGCTGGTGGATTTATGTTTCATGGTATGGTCTTTGTTTCAGAGTTAGGGCTAGTGGATTTATGTTGTCATGGTATGGTCTCTGTTTCAGAGTTAGGGCTGGTGGATTTATGTTGTCATGGTTTGGTCTCTGTTTCAGAGTTAGGGCTGGTGGATTTATGTTTCATGGTATGGTCTCTGTTTCAGAGTTAGGGCTGGTGGATGGACAAGAATTATATGTTGCTGACCCTACAACCCCAGCATCCTTGACCTTTAAACTCCAACTGGGATCAAACATGGAGTGAGAGAATCGCATGACAGTGTGGATTTGTGCTTTGTGAATAGTGACTTGGAAGAACCAACACTGGGATACCAAAAACATGAGCTAGATTATAAATGATAGATATTAATGAACAAACACACAATGTTACTGAGAATCGTGGCATTTCACAATGTTTAATATTTATTTCTGTTGTCTACATGTTAGACATTGTAAATACATAATAATTATACAGTAAAACATTTGTATTTTATTTGTATTCACCAAAACTTGTTTATTTTATTTCTAGAAGTATTCACTAAAACCCATTTATTTATTTATTTGTGTGCGATTATAGTGAGCACAGCAAGTGACCCTGAATGGTGCTCACAAAGCAAACAAAATATTGGAACAGAAAAAATGGAGTCAGCACATTCATCCAATAAATTTACACTGTGGAGTAAAACGTCCCATGATTGTACTAGTGGTTCTTGATCTTGCAAAGTTACATCTCTTTAGCCGTAGATTTTATGTATCAAGATATCATTCCAATGATGTATAGCTACAAGGTATATTTTCCTGATGATATACATTGTATTCTATTTTTCTAATGATATAAAATATTTAACAAATTATTCCTTTAATGATTGACACTGTATGCACAATCTAACAACTATTCATCTAATGATTTACATTGTTTACACCTGGACACCACCAGATAACTGAAAAATTGTTGAGTGTGGCGGAAATCAACAAACAATCAATCAATCAATCAAACCTAAGATGTAAAGATAGGTAGTGATTGCTCCTTTAACTGCTCACCATTTAGAAGTGAGAATTGTGGGTCTTTCGAATATCACCTTAAAAACGGAGGCCCTGTGTCACAGCTGGTATTGGCATGTTAAAGAACGCTCACTGCTACGGCCCTGAACGCTAAGCATAAGTCTAAATTTGTGGTACTTCACCTACAGCTGGTGACGTCTCAATAGGAGTTGAAATTTCTTGATGGGACGTAAAACAAACACTGAACAATCAACACTGTATGCACTATTTAACAAGATATTCTCATAATTCACACTGTGTAACACACTATTGGTGACGTCTTTATATGAGTGAAAAATTCTCCAGCGAGACGTTAACCAACATACAATCAATCAATTAATCTATTTATTTACACCATGTAACAAGCAATTCTTCTCATAATTCACACTGTGTATCAAACTTTTCATCCAATAATTCATACAATGTATAAAGCTATTCTTGTAATAATCCACACTGTGTAACAAGCTATTCTAATAATTCACACTGTGTAACAAGCTATTCTAATAATTCACACTGTGTAACAAGCTATTCTAATAATTCACACTGTGTAACAAGCTATTCTAATAATTCACACCGTGTAACAAGCTATTCTAATAATTCACACCGTGTAACAAGCTGTTCTTCTAATAATTCACACCGTGTAACAAGCTATTCTAATAATTCACACTGTGTAACAAGCTATTCTAATAATTCACACTGTGTAACAAGCTATTCTAATAATTCACACCGTGTAACAAACTATTCTAATAATTCACACCGTGTAACAAGCTATTCTAATAATTCACACCGTGTAACAAGCTGTTCTTCTAATAATTCACACCGTGTAACAAGCTATTCTAATAATTCACACCGTGTAACAAGCTATTCTAATAATTCACACTGTGTAACAAGCTATTCTAATAATTCACACCGTGTAACAAGCTATTCTAATAATTCACACCGTGTAACAAGCTGTTCTTCTAATAATTCACACCGTGTAACAAGCTATTCTAATAATTCACACTGTGTAACAAGCTATTCTAATAATTCACACCGTGTAACAAGCTATTCTAATAATTCACACTGTGTAACAAGCTATTCTAATAATTCACACTGTGTAACAAGCTATTCTAATAATTCACACTGTGTAACAAGCTATTCTAATAATTCACACTGTGTAACAAGCTATTCTAATAATTCACACCGTGTAACAAGCTATTCTAATAATTCACACCGTGTAACAAGCTGTTCTTCTAATAATTCACACCGTGTAACAAGCTATTCTAATAATTCACACTGTGTAACAAGCTATTCTAATAATTCACACCGTGTAACAAGCTATTCTAATAATTCACACCGTGTAACAAGCTATTCCAATTATTCACACTGTGTAACAAGTTGTTCTAAAGATTCACACTGTGTAACAAGCTGTTCTTCCAATTATTCACACTGTGTAACAAGCTATTCTAAAAAAAACTCCACACTGTGTAACAAGTTATTCTAATAATTTACACCGTGTAGCAAGCTATTCTAAAAATTCACACTGTGTAACAAGCTATTCTAATAATTCACACCGTGTAACAAACTGCTCTTCCAATTATTCACACTGTGTAACAAGCTATTCTAAAAAAAAATCCACTGTGTAACAAGCTATTCTAATAATTTACACCATGTAACAAGCTATTCTAATAATTCACACTGTGTAACAAGCTATTCTAATAATTCACACTGTGCAACAAGCTACTCTAAAAATTCACACTGTGTAACAAGCTATTCTAAAAAAAATCCACACTGTGTAACAAGCTTTTCTAATAATTCACACAGTGTATCAAGCTATTCTAATAATTCACACCGTGTAACAAGCTGCTCTTCCAATTATTCACACCGTGTAGCAAGCTATTCTAATAATTTACTGTGTAACTAGCCATTCTAATAATTCACATCGTGTAACAAGCTATTCTAATAATTCACACCGTGTAACAAGCTATTCCAATTATTCACACTGTGTAACAAGTTGTTCTAAAGATTCACACTGTGTAACAAGCTGTTCTTCCAATTATTCACACTGTGTAACAAGCTATTCTAAAAAAAACTCCACACTGTGTAACAAGTTATTCTAATAATTTACACCGTGTAGCAAGCTATTCTAAAAATTCACACTGTGTAACAAGCTATTCTAATAATTCACACCGAGGAACAAGCTATTCTAATAATTCACACCGTGTAACAAGCTATTCTAATAATTCACACCGTGTAACAAGCTGCTCTTCCAATTATTCACACTGTGTAACAAGCTATTCTAAAAAAAAATCCACTGTGTAACAAGCTATTCTAATAATTTACACCATGTAACAAGCTATTCTAATAATTCACACTGTGTAACAAGCTATTCTAATAATTCACACTGTGCAACAAGCTACTCTAAAAATTCACACTGTGTAACAAGCTATTCTAAAAAAAATCCACACTGTGTAACAAGCTTTTCTAATAATTCACACAGTGTATCAAGCTATTCTAATAATTCACACCGTGTAACAAGCTGCTCTTCCAATTATTCACACCGTGTAGCAAGCTATTCTAATAATTTACTGTGTAACTAGCCATTCTAATAATTCACATCGTGTAACAAGCTATTTTAATAATTCACACCGTGTAACAAGCTATTCTAATAATTCACACTGTGTAACAAGCTGTTCTAAAGATTCACACTGTGTAACAAGCTGTTCTTCCAATTATTCACACTGTGTAACAAGCTATTCTAAAAAAAACTCCACACTGTGTAACAAGTTATTCTAATAATTCACACCGTGTAACAAGCTATTCTAATAATTCACACAGTGTAAGAAGCTATTCTAATAATTCACACTGTGTAACAAGCTGCTCTTCCAATTATTCACACCATGTAGCAAGCTATTCTAATAATTCACTGTGTAACAAGCCATTCTGATAATTCACATCGTGTAACAAGCTATTCTAATAATTCACACTGTGCTGTGTAACAAGCTGTTCTAAAGATTCACACTGTGTAACAAGCTGTTCTTCCAATTATTCACACTGTGTAACAAGCTATTCTAAAAAAAATCCACTGTGTAACAAGCTATTCTAATAATTCACACCGTGTAGCAAGCTATTCTAATAATTCACACTGTACAACAAGCTACTCTAAAAATTCACACTGTGTAACAAGCTATTCTAAAAAAATCCACACTGTGTAACAAGCTATTCTAATAATTCACACAGTGTAAGAAGCTATTCTAATAATTCACACTGTGTAACAAGTTGTTCTAAAGATTCACACTGTGTAACAAGCTGTTCTTCCAATTATTCACACTGTGTAACAAGCTATTCTAAAAAAAACTCCACACTGTGTAGCAAGTTATTCTAATAATTTACACCGTGTAGCAAGCTATTCTAAAAATTCACACTATGTAACAAGCTATTCTAATAATTCACACCGAGGAACAAGCTATTCTAATAATTCACACCGTGTAACAAGCTATTCTAATAATTCACACCGTGTAACAAGCTGTTCTTCCAATTATTCACACCGTGTAGCAAGCTATTCTAATAATTCACTGTGTAACAAGCCATTCTGATAATTCACATCGTGTAACAAGCTATTTTAATAATTCACACCGTGTAACAAGCTATTCTAATAATTCACACTGTGCTGTGTAACAAGCTGTTCTAAAGATTCACACTGTGTAACAAGCTGTTCTTCCAATTATTCACACTGTGTAACAAGCTATTCTAAAAAAAAATCCACTGTGTAACAAGCTATTCTAATAATTCACACCGTGTAGCAAGCTATTCTAATAATTCACACCGTGTAACAAGTTATTCTAATAATTCACACCGAGGAACAAGCTATTCTAATAATTCACACAGTGTAAGAAGCTATTCTAATAATTCACACTGTGTAAGAAGCTGTTCTAATAATTCACACCGTGTAACAAGCTATTCTAATAATTCACACCGTGTAAGAAGCTATTCTAATAATTCACACCGTGTAACAAGTTATTCTAATAATTCACACCGTGTAGCAAGCTATTCTAATAATTCACACTGTGCAACAAGCTACTCTAAAAATTCACACTGTGTAACAAGCTATTCTAAAAAAAATCCACACTGTGTAACAAGCTTTTCTAATAATTCACACAGTGTATCAAGCTATTCTAATAATTCACACCGTGTAACAAGCTGCTCTTCCAATTATTCACACCGTGTAGCAAGCTATTCTAATAATTTACTGTGTAACTAGCCATTCTAATAATTCACATCGTGTAACAAGCTATTTTAATAATTCACACCGTGTAACAAGCTATTCTAATAATTCACACTGTGTAACAAGCTGTTCTAAAGATTCACACTGTGTAACAAGCTGTTCTTCCAATTATTCACACTGTGTAACAAGCTATTCTAAAAAAAAATCCACACTGTGTAACAAGTTATTCTAATAATTTACACCGTGTAGCAAGCTATTCTAAAAATTCACACTGTGTAACAAGCTATTCTAATAATTCACACTGTGTAGCAAGCTATTCTAAAAATTCACACTGTGTAACAAGCTATTCTAATAATTCACACCGAGGAACAAGCTATTCTAATAATTCACACCGTGTAGCAAGCTATTTTATTAATTCACACTGTGGAACAAGCTATTCTGATAATTCACACTGTGTAACAAGCTATTCTAATAATTCATACCATGTAACAAGCTATTTTAATAATTCACACCGTGTAACAAGCTGTTCTTCTAATAATTCACACCGTGTAACAAGCTATTATTTTGATAATTCACACTGTGTAATAAGCTATTCTAATAATTCACACCGTGTAACAAGTTATTCTGATAATTCACACTGTGTATCAAGCTATTCTAATAATTCACACCGTGTAACAAGTTATTTTGATAATTCACACTGTGTAACAAACTATTCTAAAAATTCACACTATGTAACAAACTATTCTAATAATTCACACCGTGTAACAAACTATTCTAATAATTCACACCGTGTAACAAGCTGTTCTAATAATTCACACCGTGTAACAAACTATTCTAATAATTCACACCGTGTAACAAGCTGTTCTTCTAATAATTCACACCGTGTAACAAGCTATTCTAATAATTCACACTGTGTAACAAACTATTCTAAAAATTCACACTATGTAACAAACTATTCTAATAATTCACACCGTGTAACAAACTATTCTAATAATTCACACCGTGTAACAAGCTGTTCTAATAATTCACACCGTGTAACAAACTATTCTAATAATTCACACCGTGTAACAAGCTATTCTAATAATTCACACCGTGTAACAAGCTATTCTTCTGATAATCTGATAATTCACACCGTGTAACAAGCTATTCTTCTGATAATCTGATAATTCACACCGTGTAACAAGCTATTCTAATAATTCACACTGTGTAACAAGCTATTCTAATAATTCACACCGTGTAACAAGCTATTCTAATAATTCACACCGTGTAACAAGCTATTCTAATAATTCACACTGTGTAACAAGCTATTCTAATAATTCACACCGTGTAACAAGCTATTCTTCTGATAATCTGATAATTCACACCGTGTAACAAGCTATTCTAATAATTCACACTGTGTAACAAGCTATTCAAAAAAAAAACCAACCAAAAAAACCCCACAAAAACAAAAAAAAACCAACAAAACAAACAAACAAACAAAAACTCCCAACCCCAAACCCCAAATAAAACAAAACCACCCCACCCCCCGAAAAAAAAGCCAAATAATACTGAACCCAAATCCAGCTAAAGGTCAGAGCCATGCAAGAGGGGGATACTCCTTAATTTTGAAATTTATTTCTTAATTTCATCACAGCAAATTTTTATCTGCATTTCATGCTAATACCGAAGTACTTAGCAACTGGGCTGTTGAAAACCCTCGGGGACTAACAGTCCACCAACAGAGGCATCGACAAATTGGTTTAAATATAAAACATAAACGGTACCAATTTTGATGCACAAGATGTGCATTTTGACAAATAACGTCTCTTCAGTGATGCTCAAGTAAAAAGTGTTGGAAATCCAAAATGAAAAGTGAGAATCACGGATCTTTCGGATATGACCTTAAAAACGGAGGTCCCGTGTCGCGACAGGCGTTGGCACGTTAAAGAACCCTCACTGCTACGGCCCTGAACGTAAAACATACAATCAAACAATCTATCGATTTACATATTATCACAACTGCATTCCAAACGAAATTGGCATTAATTTTAACATTTAGTAATCGCATTTATACTCCAACTGCCCTTTCAAAAGATGAAATTCTTCAAAATCATGCTTCAGTTTTAAATGTATTTAATATCTCAGGCAATGGAACGGATGAATATGAGTTACCGTAACTATACTGGATGTCCAAACTCCACAAAAACCACTACAAAGAAAAATATACATTGCTGGATTCAGTAAATGTTCTACCAAACCCCTATCTTTTCTCCTTACGAAAATATTAAGTGCTATGAAGGAGAAACTTCAAACGTACTGTGCTACTACATATGCCAGAGGTGATAATCAAATGTGGATTCTTAAAAATTCTAAAGAACTTTTATTGAATTTGAAATCACAAAACCTCGAATTCACAACATTAAAACGTATGATTTTACAATCCTTTACGCGACCATACCTCACGATAAATTAAAAATTAGACTTTTTGACACCATAGACAGTTGTTTCGTAAACAAAAATGGTAAAAGGAAATATTCATATTTAGTGATTGGTCATCCCAAAAATTATTTTGTTAAACACCACTCTGACTCCACGAACAAATACTCTGAGGTTGATATCAAAAAGATGCTAGCGTTCCTCAATGACAATATTTTCGTAGTATTTGGTGATCATTTCTTCCAACAGTCTGGTGGAAACCCTATGGGCACGAATGGTGCTCGTTTGTTAGGTGACCTATTTTATATTCTTACGAAGCAGAATTCATTCAAACGTTTCTACATGAGAAGAAAAAATCTCTTGCTGTGGCCTTTAATTTAACATTTAGATATATCAACGACGTTTTGTCTATTAACGATGATAATTTTCATTCATATGTCGATTCGATATATCCCAGTGAGCTTGAAATAAAAGTCACCACAGAGTCTTCCACTTCTGCTTCGTATCTAGATATTTTACTGAAAATAGATGAAGGGGGCAAACTAACAAAATCAACTGTATGACAAACGGGATTATTTCAATTTCTACATTGTCAACCTCCCTTATTTATGCAGCAATATTCCATCATCACCTGCATATTGTATTTATATCTCCCAACTGATTCGATACGCAAGAGCTTGTTCTGCTTATGATCAGTTTAAATCGGAACGGGCTACTGACAAACAAGTTGATGTTACAGGGGTCCAAGTCCCTATCTCTGCTCCTCACGAAAATATTAACTGCTGTGAAGGAGAAACCTCAAACGCACTGTACCACTACATGTGCCAGAAGTGAATCAAATGTGGATTCTAAAGAACTCTTATTAAATTTGAAATCACAAAACTTTTCTCAAATTAACAACAATAAAACATGATTTTACAACATTTTACACGACCATACCTCACGATAAATTAAAAACGAGATTTTTTGACATCATAGACAGCTGCTTCGTCAACAATAATGGTAAAAGGAAATATTCATATCTAGTGATCGGTCATCTCAAAAATTATTTTGTTCAGCATTACTCTGACTCTATGCACAAGTATTCCGAAGTTGATATTAAAAAGATGCAAGAGTTCCTCATTGACAATATCTTCGTACCCGCCGTGAGCCCTGTATCTTGATAAGATAAACGGAGCAATCCTCAGTAATCTTCTGATAATATACACTATTTAGCAAGCTATTCTTCTAATGGTTTTGACTGTTTAGCAAGCTGTTCTTCTGATGGTTTTGACTATTTAGCAAGCTTATTTTTCTGATGGTTTTGACTATTTAGCAAGCTATTTATCTGATGGTTTTGACTATTTAGCAAGCTATTTTTCTGATGGTTTTGACTATTTAGCAAGCTTATTTTTCTGATGGTTTTGACTATTTAGCAAGCTTATTTTTCTGATGGTTTTGACTATTTAGTAAGCTATTCTCCTGATGGGTTTCGCTATTTAGCAAGCTATTCTCCTGATGGTTTTCACTATTAGCAAGCTATTCTCTGCATACACTATTAAACAAGCTATTTTTCTGTATACAACATGAAACAAGCTATTCTCTGTAAACGACATTAAACAAGCTATTCTCTGTATACAACATTAAACAAGCTATTTTCTGTATACAACATTAAACAAGCTATTTTCTGTATACATTAAACAAGCTATTTTCTGTATACAACATGAAACAAGCTATTCTCTGTATACACTATTAAACAAGCTATTTTCTGTATACAACATGAAACAAGCTATTCTCTGTATACAACATGAAACAAGCTATTCTCTGTATACAACATGAAACAAGCTATTCTCTGTATACAACATTAAACAAGCTATTTTCTGTATACAACATTAAACAAGCCATTCTCTGTAAACACTATTAAACAAGCCATTCTCTGTAAACACTATTAAACAAGCCATTCTCTGTAAACACTATTAATCAAGCCATTCTCTGTAAACACTATTAATCAAGCTATTTTTCTGATGGTTTATACTGTGTAGCATGCTATTCCTTTAACAAGGTATTCTTCTAGTGATAAGCTATTGCGATGGTTTACACTGTGTAACAAGCTCAATTTCTCATGATTTTAAACCGTGTAATAAACTATTCTTCTAGTGATATACACAAGCTATTTTTACTAGTGATTTACAGTGTAAGAAGCTATTTTTATTAGTGATTTACACTGTAACAAGCTAACCATGCAATTATTTACACTGTACAAGCTATTCTTCTAGTGATTTACACTGTGTAACAAGCTTTACATTGTTAGAGTGTTCAATTCGTGAGTAATAGGTCACGAGTTCGAAGTCCGTTCAATATATTATTTCTACCTTATTTCAGGTACAATCCACTTGCCTACTGTCATAATTTTATGAGAGAGAGAGAGAGAGAGAGAGAGAGAGAGAGAGAGAGAGAGACTGTTAACAGATTTATTTCAGAGTTAGTGTAATAAACATATAACTCTTATGAATTACAGAAGTTAGTATATATGGACATTACTATGGCATTGTAGCAAAGAAGGGGAGAAAAATGTTGGGATCATTCTGAAATCAACCCAGTATCTTTGCATTATTAGTTTGGTGATCTAACCACTGAGCTAACCCGGCCAATATACATACTACAATATGGAATTTATCAGTTTTTCGAAGATCATACAATAGTTCTTCATATCAAAGAGATAAAGAATAGTGTTAGATAAACTCGCTTGTCACTTTAAATACGGTGTACCCCTGTCGCGGCAGGAATTACCACATAAAGAATCTTCTTTGCTATGACCCTAAGTGCTAAGCAAAGATCTAAATTATGATATTTCACCTACAGCTGGTGAAGTCTCCCTATGTTGATTGATTGTCTGTTTTGTTTATTTGTTTTACGTCCCGTCGAGAAAATCTCACTCATATTGAGACGTTACCAGCTATGGGTGAAGCTGATGGGACGTAAAACAAACAAAAGTTTTCAATTCATTTATTATGCTCTGAATATTCGTGTCATACTTTACCCACTGTTAAGAGAAAGTATGAATAGACATATTCTGTTGTCCAATCTACATTAAAATATTGTTTTTAATTATTAAGGCGTCAAGCTTCCTCGAGAGCTTCTAGTGATCATTATTCACGGATGGATTTACTACGAAACAGTTTTTCCCGCGAAATTTGTACCGCATTTTATACTTGAAAAATAACCTGCTCAAATTTTGTTTTCATTTATATCTATAGTCTCGTAGGTCCACCGAGAATCCCTATTTCGGATCAGCAGAAACAGATAAATACTAAAGTGGTGAAATGGCGCAGTGTCACAGCTCGGTTGCTATTCCGACTATTTCTGGAGTTGTTTCCGGTAATCCCGATCCCGATTTTCTATTAAGCAAAATGAAAGTAGCGTGTGCATCGCAAAGAATATACAGATTATTTCGCGAAGAAACCCAGGCTAGGTAGCATTCATTGGGAATTGAATCTTGTTTAGATTTCTAATAACTTTTCTGCATATTATGTTGAATTTTGAATTGTTAGACATTATTGAAAACAGAGAGTTAATACTGTGTAATTGTTACATCATACATGAACAAAAGATATAACTTTTGTAAACAAGTAGTCTCACTCTGAAGCAGCGATGTTCTTTTCATAATTTTTAGACTGCAATTTGAAGTTACTAATTATAGCCTTTGTAAAGTAACTAGGGGATACTATCTAGCAAGAGGAGGGCACATCTATGAATTTGTTAGGATAAGCAACTTCAGCCCAATGTCTCTTCTTTCTTTTCATGTTAGTAGACACATTTTGCTGACATTTTACAAATGATTTTAATGCTTAATTTAACTACTTAAAAATAAAGAAATGCCTCTTGCGGCACTCAAACATTTCTTCTCCTACTTTCCCTAATTTCACCTGCTACCCAATAAATTTATTGAGAACCCTGATGTGCATGATGTTGCACTCGATGCCTTTGTGGCCTTCGATTATTTTTGTTAGTTTCAAATGAATATTTCCATCATTGAGACCCATCTACTGTTATAGTAGTAGTTTATAAGTTGTCAACAATTTTCAAAAGTCAAATTGATTTTAATCTGAATTGAAAGATCGGTAAAATCGAAATCCTTCCTCATCTGACTAATTCATATCATCCTGTTTTCTAAACTTTGATAAGCATTAAAATGCACACATGTTGGTTTTTCCGTGTTTAACGCATAACAAAATACGTATTGAATCTTCGCTCTCACCATTTTCCCTTCATTTCTATATTTGTTTTTTGATACAATGATAGGAAGTACAGTATTTTAATTCCTGTGAGAGAGAAAATACAAATTTATGAGTATTCTGATCACGTGATTAGACCTTGACAAGGAAGACGGAAGGTGCCCTTACGGTAAAAATCACGTGACTTGTAGCAAGAAAACATTTTGTAGTAAATCGCATATTTCCATCGTTACATGATCCCGACTCTGGCAATCGTGAACCTTTAAGTTTCCTTTGTTCTTTGCGGCCAAGAAAGGTAAAGTAGGATACATTTTTCCTGTTAAAGACAGCGTAAGTCTTGAAGTCTTTATCTATAACATAAACTGTACCAATTTTGATGCATCAGGTGCGTATTTCGACAAATAATGTTGCTTCAGTGATGTTCAAGTTAACATTTTTGAAACACACTTGGAAAAGCTGAAACAACCAAAAATACCAATAGTGTGGCCAAATCCGGCATGGGATCAAAGCTATGCATGATGGAGATAATCCTTAATTTTGAAATGAATTTCTTAATTTTATTACAGCAATTTTTTATCCAATGAGCTAACCATTTAACTAGCTGAATCAAGTGACAAGTGGCTATAAGTGACCAACTAATGTCGCTTCCATGGCAATAGAAATATTCCAGGATTATTCCGATTAAGATAACGGATTGCTTAAACAGGTTTGTCATATTTAGTCCTCTGACAGTCTGTAAAAGGGGGAGGGGTGTCGTTGATCTTACGAGGTAGACTAAGCTTCCCGGCCGACTTGTAGGGGTGGATTGGGTGGTGTGCTGTGAAATTAATGTACTTCTTTTATTATATTGACTTTGCTATCATTGTATTAGGCCTAAACATGGAATTTATCGGATTTACGAGAGTTTATTCGTTGTAGTGTTTCCGTGCTAAAGTATGAAGCACGACACACGAGTATGTCATCATGTCGGTGCGGCAAAGAGTATTTTTCAGCTGATTGCCTGATAATTCTCTCCTCAGCTGATTATCAAATAATTCTCTCCGCTGATTTCCAGATAATACTCATTAAACGTCAGGGTACTATTTGTACATTCAATGCAAAGAAAGAAACAACACAGCCACGAATGGACTTTGATTAATATTATTGAAGACACTTACAGAAGGAAGTATATGTCAGCTGTACTGGTAATGATTAATCCAAGGTCATGATGATACAGTATCATTTCGGAACACTTAAACATGAAACATACAACCAGCAGGGTTTACTACACGTTTTCTTGATACCAATTCAAGATCAGTTTAACTATTAATCAAGGTCTTGTAGAATATCACCTGAGCCATATTTTATGTTTCATTAAATAAGTATCTTTAAAACAGATTGTTAAAGGTACCTCCTACAATTATTCCGGATAAATACACAAATCTAAGAAACTAATGTACACATGTATATTAACACAAATCACGAATATCACCAGACCTAACAAACTAGTCCACATCAACACAAATCACAAATATCACCAGACCTAACGAACTAGTACATAACACAAATCACGAATATCACCAGACCTAACAAACTAGTACATAACACAAATCACGAATATCACCAGACCTAACAAACTAGTACATAACACAAATCACGAATATCACCAGACCTAACGAACTAGTACATAACACAAATCACGAATATCACCAGACCTAACAAACTAGTACATAACACAAATCACGAATATCACCAGACCTAACGAACTAGTACATAACACAAATCACGAATATCACCAGACCTAACAAACTAGTACATAACACAAATCACGAATATCACCAGACCTAACAAACTAGTACATAACACAAATCACGAATATCACCAGACCTAACAAACTAGTACATAACACAAATCACGAATATCACCAGACCTAACAAACTAGTACATAACACAAATCACGAATATCACCAGACCTAACAAACTAGTACATAACACAAATCACGAATATCACCAGACCTAACAAACTAGTACATAACACA
Organism: Ostrea denselamellosa; assembly: GCA_024699665.1. Lineage (NCBI taxonomy): Eukaryota > Metazoa > Mollusca > Bivalvia > Ostreida > Ostreidae > Ostrea > Ostrea denselamellosa. The sequence goes on from JAMZEH010000017.1 coordinate 17,948,926, forward strand.
AATCACGAATATCACCAGACCTAACAAACTAGTACATAACACAAATCACGAATATCACCAGACCTAACAAACTAGTACATAACACAAATCACAAATATCACCAGACCTAACAAACTAGTCCATATCAACATAAATCACGAATATCACCAGACCTAACAAACTAGTACATAACACAAATCACGAATATCACCAGACCTAACAAACTAGTACATAACACAAATCACGAATATCACCAGACCTAACAAACTAGTACATAACACAAATCACGAATATCACCAGACCTAACAAACTAGTACATAACACAAATCACGAATATCACCAGACCTAACAAACTAGTACATAACACAAATCACGAATATCACCAGACCTAACAAACTAGTACATAACACAAATCACGAATATCACCAGACCTAACAAACTAGTACATAACACAAATCACGAATATCACCAGACCTAACAAACTAGTACATCAATTCCAATCGTTTCAGTCTTAAATAATCCTGTTAATGCACATTAGCAATATGAACAAATAAGATTTGCCTCCATTTCAGGTTTTCGGTCACAATGTCACTATCAAAACAAGTGGCCGTTGAAGTATGCTGTGATTTCTGTGAATCGAAAGCAAACGTCACGTGGTTCTGTCGTGATTGCGTCAACAATATGTGTATTCATTGTAAGCGCACGCATACAAAAATTCCACTATGTAAAAATCACATGATCCTACCAATCACCGAAAACCAAACTGCAGCAGCTAAAGGACGAACCACTGTTCACTTCCAGTGCACAGAGCATGAGCAGTCATGCCAATTTCAGTGTCGTACATGCAACAGACAGATCTGTGTATTGTGTCTAACTACAACTCACAAATCCCACGACTTCGTGGCACTAAATGATTATGCGAAATCTGTGAGAGAGAATTTGTATCTTTTACTGAATTCAAAATCGAAAGAAGTGCTCAACATTTCAGAAACATTACAGACTTTGTCAACTCACAAAGAAACATATGAGGACTGGATCAGTAAAAAATTAACGGAAGTGGATGAAATGTTCGAAAATTTAAAAACAGAACTGGAAAGGTTACGCACAGAGGTAAAAGATAAAGTGGAACAGAGAAGAAATAATGATATAATTGCAATGGATAAACAGCACAAAAAGGCCTATGATTTCAAAGACAGACTTCAGTATCAAGTGAGGGTTCTCGGAAGTGACTTGGATCATTGTAATGATCACGATCTGACAAACCTAAAAACCAAAATCGAGACGGAGTGCAACAAACTCAGGGAAAATATCACCTTAGAGTTGCCCAAACTTCCAATGTTGAGGATGTTAAGGGAACCAGATGAATTCAAAGGGATTCTGATCAACGTTCTCATGAAAATCACGAAAACGGATCTCTTCACTCTAAATACGACAAGTTCTTTCGATATTGATATTGATAAACCCGTCTTCAGAGACGACGTTGATGAAAATTTGTCGATGAAGATTCTCGGATGTAAGTATATTTGGTCAATAGCCGGATGTGACAATGGAAGGGTATGGATAGGAACGGAAGACAAGAAGCTGCGTCTGGTGGACATTTTTGGCAGCACAGTGAAGTGTCTTCAAATGTCGCAAAGTGCAGTTCACCTTACTGTACTTACTTCCGGTGATGTTCTCTGTAGCAATGGATACGGAATAGACAGGACTTCGAACATTCAGAAAGTATCATTGAATTTCAGAATTACCACTTTTTCCCGCCTTTCTCAGACTGTTGAGGTCGGTCCTTTGGCGTCTACCAAGCATGGAAATGTTCTTGTCGGCATTCGGAATTCGACCGGGCGAGGCGAGGTGTTGCATATGACTAACAGCGGAATATTAATAAACAAGGTTGCTCAAATTACAAAAGATGTAGAAAGACTCAGCGTGGGCGAAGATCAAAAAGTTTTCATTAAGGATTCAGGATGTATCTGGATAATGAGTCTAAAGGGAGAGTTCCTAAATCAGATAGAACTGAAGGGAGAACTAAAGGGAATTAAAGGAATCGTGTGTGATCGGTTTGGTAACATTGTATGCTTCCGTTCGGGAGATGCAAATAACATACGAATTATCAGCATCCGAGGAACCGTGAACAAACAGTTCCGCTTCAGCTTAAAATCTGGCAATGAGAGAGATTTGGATATTTGTGATATTGATATAAATGACTATATTTGGCTGAAGGAAGACGATTCTGTTCACGTGTTGAAGTATCTTCACTAGAGCCGGTCATCATCGAAGCAATAACACAATATAGTCAGACTCATCATCGAAGTAATAACACAATATCGCCAGGCTCATCATCGAAGTTATAGCACAATACCGCCAGAATCATCATCGAAGCAATAACACAATATTGTCAGACTCATCATCGAAGTAATAACACAATATCGCCAGGCTCATCATCGAAGTTATAGCACAATACCGCCAGAATCATCATCGAAGCAATAACACGATATCGTCAGACTCATAATGGAAGTAAAAACGCAGTATCGTCAGACTCATCATCAAAGTATATAATAACACAATATCATCAGACTCATCATCGAAGTAATAACACAATATTGTCAGTCTCATCATCGAAGTAATAACGCAATATCGTCAGACTCATCATCGAAGTAATAACGCAATATCGTCAGGCTCATCATCGAAGTAATAACACAATATTGTCAGGCTCATCATCGAAGTAATAACACAATATCGCTAGGCTCATCATCGAAGTTATAACACAATATTGTCAGGCTCATCATCGAAGTAATAACACAATATCGTCAATAAAAACGACAGATGTCGGAATCAATACAGAGAGATTTTCTTCCTGTTCATTGTCAGGATATCAGTGTATTACTGTGTATATATTTCTATGAGCAACACAGGTCAAGCGTGTTATACCATAAGATGATTGCATATTCTTTAAGATTCATTGACATTTTCAAACTTGAGCAGTCTGAGAAGTAAAAGTAACACAAACATCAATATATGACCACAGCTGTAAACATACAACTAAATCTGCAAACGGTGTAATCACAGCTGTAAACGATATAACCACAACTGTAAACTATATAAGCACAGCTGTAAACTACCTCAACTGTAAATTATACAACCACAACTGTAAATTATACAACCATAACTGTAAATTATACAACCACAACTGTAAACTATACAAACATAACTGTAAACCATCACAATTGTAAACTATATAAACACAACTGTTGTCTATATAACCACAGCTGTAAGTGATATAACCACAACTGCAATCTATATATCCACAGCTGTAAACTACCACAACTGTAAACGATATGACCACAATGCAAAGATATAAAAACAGAATGTAAACTATAAACCATAACTTTAAACTGCACAAACATGACTGTAAAATATATGTACAAGACTGTAAATTATATAAACAGATTGATTGATTATATATTGTTTAACGTATCGCTCGAGAATTTTTCAATCAAATTGAAACGTTACCATTGCCGGTGAAGGGCTGCAAAATTTAATTCTATGCTCGGAGCTTACGGCCTTTGAGCATGGAGGGATCTTTATTGTGTCACACCTGCTGTGACACGGGACCTCGGTTTTTATAGCCTCGTCCGAAGGACCGCCCCATTTAGTCGCCTCTTACGACAAGCAAGGGGGCACTGAAGATCTATTCTAACCCGGATCCCCAAGGGGCTATATAAACAGAACTGTAAACTATATAACCACTGCTATAAACAATAATCTAGCTGTAAAGCATATAAACACAACTGTAAATTATGTAAATACAGCTGTAAACTATGAACACAGGCGTGAACAATAAGAACACAACAGTAAATTGTAGGAATACTAATTAATTTAATACGATGTTTCAAAAAGAAGCACTTAAGGTAGATTTCCCCAGGTGTGCGACGGAAAGCCCGACAATGTGCGATTGCCTAAGTATCTGTAATATGCCTATGAAAATATACTGAACAAAATATGTTAGGGATTATGGACTACTTCATTGATTAAAACTAAACATTTGTACGTGCATGGCAGAATATATGAAACACAAAGCTGACATCATTTTTCATCAATATTCAATCAGAAATCTCGATCTCATTTATTGATTGGGGGGTGTCATAGTGCACAAAACATGTCACTGAATGACGTGAAGAAATTTGGCATGAAAGACAAAGTGAACTATACAGAACATGATCCAAATTGACTCAGAGTTTCATCAATACTCAGTGTGACCTCCGTTTGCTCTCAGATAAGCCTAGCATCGGCGTTGAATACTCATCGTGTGATTCACAATGTTCTGTTGTAGGAGATTGTTCCATTCCTCTGTCAGCGCGTGTTTAGGTCATCCAAAGTCTGTGGTTGGTTTGGACGCTGTAAATGTTGATGCTGAAGTTGATCCCACGCATGCTCGATGGGATGCAGATACGGTGAGACATCAGGTCACTCCCTACGTTCGACAGTTGTCCTCTGTAAATACTCCTGAACCACATGAGTACGATGGGGACATCAGAATGAAATTTAGCCCGATTTCATCTGCACACAAACTGACGACTGGGTGAAAAATTTCATCCCTGTGAGATCGGTCTGTCGTTCGTGATGGCTACCGTGTCAGTGCGAGCCGCCATAAAGATCCCATCCCAAATCACCACAGAGCCACTCCCAATCCGATTTTGTTCAGCCACCAATGTCTGGCTGTATCTCTGTCTAGCCTCTATCCACACACGCCTACGACCATCGTGGAAGTCCAGACAGAATCTGGACCAATCTGTGAACAGTACCGGCTCCTAACGTTGTCTATCCTAATTCACATGTTGACGTGTGAATTTTAAGTGTGCTTGTCGATGACGTGGGAGAAGTCTGAGACGCACTACTGGTCTGTAAGCCCTGATATTAGTAGCATGAATTCTGTTTCTCAAAGTTTGGAACGTAATGTGCAGGCCTGTGGGAACATTTAACTAACGAGTCGGTCTTGGGACATGTTGAAATCGCTGTGTCCAGGCCAACGTTACGATGTACCGGTCTTTCACTAAAAATTTCTTCCAAAAACGTTATCAAACCAAAATATCCACGATCCCTAACTTTTTTGTATAGTATACATTAATTGTGGTAGTAAGTAAGCACGCCCTGTTGACCGGTCACACCCGCCCTAAGCCCTGTATAAGGAGTAATCCGTAGTTAAAATCAGTATGCAACAGCCTAATAATTGGTATGAACACGTCAAATAGCATTTCACCCAGTGACAGGTTGTATTTGTAAATCATATCGTTATATCGATCGACCCAATAATTTGGGCAATGCCGATTTTCAACGATACTTTTGAAACCCCTGTAGCATTAACATATTCGTCAATAGTGTGTCTCGATTTAAAACCTGGTCATAAGCGGACATTACGAGCGCCTCTCAGATTACCTTGGTCTACATCTGAGTGCATTTTGATAAGGTCACCATTAGTGAAATTTGAAATATAAAACGTCTAGAAAATCGCAATTTCAGTTTCGTTTGGAGTGCCCATTTTGCTAAAAAGGAATAAATAAAACATATCTAACTAGCACAAAGCATGTCAGAGACTCTAACCCAAAACCCTGTAAGAGACCCTAACCTTGTCAGAAACCAGAACCCTGTAAATAAAGATACAGATGTGATTATAAACTACTTGGCCAAACACTGTAAGAAATTGATAATGCAAAATATTCAGGAGTTACCATCCAATCCAAAGTCAATTGAGTCTGAACATACTATTAAAACCGTCCTCATAGTATGTCTGCTCAGTGTGGGACCCGAGCTTACAAATCCCTGGTAAGAACGACGTATAGTATGTCTCCTCAATGTGGGACCCGAGCTTACAAATCCCTGGTAAGAACGACGTATAGTATGTCTCCTCAATGTGGGACCCGAGCTTACAAATCCCTGGTAAGAACGACTTATAGTATGTGTGGGGCCTGGACCTACAAACCCTAGTAATAACTTGCAAATTAATAGTGAGACAGTCCTTAGAGTATTTGTAAATCACAAGTATGACGTACCGTCCTCAGAGAATGTCTGCTTAGTGTGAGACTCGTACATTACCGAGGACATACATAAAATTAAAATGGTTAGGAGACAGGCTGCTATGTATGTCACTGACAAACACAGCAACAATTCTAGTGTCACTGACAAACACAGCAACACCTCTAGTGTCACTGACAAATACAGCAACACCTCTAGTGTCAATGACAAACACAGCAACACCTCTAGTGTCAGTGACAAACACAGCAACACCTCTAGTGTCAGTGACAAACACAGCAACACCTCTAGTGTCACTGACAAACACAGCAACATCTCTAGAGTCACTGACAAACACAGCAACACCTCTAGTGTCACTGACAAACACAGCAACATCTCTAGTGTCACATACAGACACAGCAACATCTCTAGTGTCAGTGACAAACACAGCAACACCTCTAGTGTCAGTGACAAACACAGCAACACCTCTAGTGTCAGTGACAAACACAGCAACATCTCTAGTATCAGTGACAAACACAGCAACATCTCTGGAGTTAGTGACATGATACAGTGGAGAAAACCGGCAGACAGACAAACAGACGCACAGCTTATCATGTTGTACAAACTAGTGCATGAAAAAATGGTCATACAAAAAACAAACTCGCTCCCCCTCTCAGACTCTCAAGCAACATACATACCAGAGACGGATCTAGGATGTCCAAAAATGATGTGGGCACATGTGAAAGTCAAGTTTTAGCCAAAAATACTCAGCCATTTTGGGTACCACATCTGGAATTTTACTGACATAATTTTGAAAATTTGGTAAAAAAAAGTGAAGGGGGGGGGGGGGGGGAGAGAGAGCTCCTCGTCCCCTTCTAAATCACTCTCACTCCAAATTTTATCTTGTAATTTTTAATTGGGTAAATTTCATTTTAAACAAATGGAATTATCTCCCTCTGGACATTGTACATGAAAGCATTATGTCATAAAAACTATTTTATGTCTAATAATATAAAAAGTTTTAACTCTCAAATCACCTTATGACTTGGGGGGCCTCCGTGGCCGAGTGGTTAGAGCATAACATGGCCTCTCACCTCTAGTCGATTCTCGCTCGCGCTGATATATGTGAGAAAGTTTTCCAGTTTACTTTCGGAAGGTCGGTGGTCTCTTCCCGGGCACAATGTATCTGGGTTCTCTCCACCTACAAAAACTGGACGCCATCAGATAACTGAAAAATTGTTGAGTGTGGCGAAAAACAAGAAACAATCAATTAATCAATCTTATGACTTGAGAGTTAAAACTTTCTAGATTTATACTTAGATTTAGATTTATATTTAGATCTATATTTAGATATAGATTTAGCAATCGCTTCCTCCTTCCTAATTGATATAATTTCAGAACGCAGTAATATTCGAGACAAAACTTGAACTGAAACGCACATTTTCTTTCATTTTCTTGAATGTTCATGTTTGACCCTTGAGGTATAAATGCATTTTTTCGATGGTACACAATTGAGACCTCGTGGGGATCCGGGTTGTTAGAATAAATCCTCAGTACCTGCTTGCTTGTCCTAAGAGGCGACCAAATGGGGCGGTCCTTCGGATGAGACCGCAAAACCGAGGCCCCGTTTCACAGCAGGTGTGGCACGTAAAAGAACCCTCCCTGCTCAAAGGCCATAAGCGCCGAGCATAGGCCAAAATTTTGCAGCCCTTCACCGGCAGTGTTGATGTCTCCATATGAGTGAAATATTCTCGAGCGGAACGTTAAGCAATATATAATCAATCAATCAATCATTTTATTGAGTATAAAAGATGAAAAATAAATATCTTTTTAAGATATAAGGTCGATCGATTTTGAGTTAAACTCTTCTGCATTTGATAGAAGAACAAGAACTACAGCATAGTTTTAAAATATATATAAATGAATTGTTAATTGTCTTGTTAATTTACAAATTGTTAATTGCCTTGCTAATTGATAAATTGTTTCTTGTTTTGTTAATTTATGAATTGCTAATTGCCATGTTAATTTATAGATATATTTATTGATAGTTCTAGGGAAGCTCTCTATGACTTATATTGGTTACCCATCAAATCCAGAATACAATTCAAATTGTTGACTTTTATGTATAACTGTTCTGTTGGCGAAGCACCATTATGTTTACTGAACTTTTAACGAAACAGGTGCCAATTCAAAAGTTACGCTCCGCTCAATATTCTTACGGCTGCTACAACGTTCCTTTTAATAGACACAAGACGTTCAGTGACAGAAACTTTGGAACCGTTGGTCCTCGACTTTGGAACGATCTACCTCTAGAGATAAAACAGTCGAAATCACTGAACAGTTTTAAGGCGAAATTGAAAACTCATTTATTTAGAAACTTTTAATATACAATAAAAAAAAAAAAAACAAAACAAAACAAAAACAAAAAACAAAAAAAAAAACCAAACAAACAAACAAAACAAACAAACAAAAACAACAACAATAGAACAACAAAACAAAAACAGAAACAAAAACAACAACAACAACAACAACAAACCATTTTAGTATCGTACTAGACATTGATTCAGTTTTGTAGAATGTATGTACTTGTATGTTTTATTTACTTATTTACTTACCTATCTTATGCTTCTACTATTACCTTTTATGCATATCATCTCTTTTACTATGTTATTGTACAACGCCAGTGAATACATGTATGTAAAATTAGGCGTTTTAATCAAATAAACTAGTTTCAGTTTATTAATTGTCTTGCTGATTTATGAATTGATAATTGTCTTGTTAATTCACAAATTGTTACTTGTCTTGCAGATTTCGGATTTGTAGACTCTTTATTGTAAAACTATATTCCCTGTCAGTCCATTATGTAATAAATTGTGAACGGATCAAGCAAGACGGATTAAACCCTTGTATACAAAACGGATGTTAGTGAGTGGCGCATTGTGTGTGAATGACTGGAGTGAAAACACACTACACCCGTTCTCCACTAAATCGTCCATTTCCATTTGAGTGTTGTCGCTAGCGTTTTAGAAAAATATAGATACAAATATTTTCAAATTGCATTGATTTTGTTTAATAAAAACCATCGTGTCAGCTTTAACACAAAGAATAATGAATGAAACATTCAACATTTTGATGAAAACACCTAATATGTATCCAGTTAATGGTGTTGCTCGATGACATATTAAAATGAAATATTTGGTGTTTTAAAAAATGTAATTGAAAATATTTATTTTTTATAATAAAATCATTATATATAAAGCAAATTTTAAGCCATGAAATTTTCTAAGGCATAAGTCCAAAAATGTGTTATCTATGAACTATTGAAAAATGTCGCCGAAATTCAGTAAGCTATGTTAAGCCGCCTTGTAGAGGAAACCATAAGGCGGAAAGTTTTTTTTATATTTTCATAGCTTTACGTTCAAAGGTATATCGAAAGGCCCTAATTTATTCATCATAGAACAATAAAAAAATTGTAGAGAGTATCAACGGAAACTTATTTGCTTTTTATACATAGCCAGCCTGATAGTATATTTAAGGATGTAATCTACGTTCCTTACGTTTATGGCTTTATAAAACTTATTAATCATCATCATCATCATCATCATAAACAGGTTAGATTTATGGACCAGTTTCAGTTTCTTTATTCACTTACACCATTAATGTACATAAGGTCAATATATTACAATGGAAAAAATAATTTTAATCATATAAAGTGAAGAGGGGGAAAAAAGGAAAAGAGGAAACAGGTGTAAACACACACACTCGCACACACACACACACACACACACAAACACGCGCACACACACACTACACACACAGACACACACACACACTACACACACAGATATATATATATATATATATATACATGTATATATATATATATATACATACATATACATATATATATATATAGATAGATAGATAGATAGATAGATAGATACGATATGCAGATAAGTAGGCATGAGTTATGAAGGACAGACTAAATCGTATATTTTTGTTATAAATATACACAGGTTTCTCAATTTTTTAATATTTCGGATTGTCATTATTTCAGAAAATTTAACTACATTTTGTATTTGTACAATACCTTGAGTGTAAAAATTTTTTCTTATGGCACACAGTGATTTGCATTCTAAAATGTAATGGAACTCATCTTCAATTTGGCCTGCAATACAAAGTGTACAAAGTCTTTGATATAAGGGAATATTTGCCCATCTGCCTGTCTCTATTGGGAGTCGGTGATTTGAGGTTCTGAATTTGATCAATGTTTTTCTTAGTTTAGCAGGTAAATTTTCAACATATTTTCCACATATAAAGTGAGACTTAAAGATTCGGTATATTTGACCTTTTGATGAGTTGTTAATGTCACTTTCCCATTTTTGAATAAATTGATCACTCAGACATTGTTTAACAATAGCAATGGTAAAAGTTTGTCTAAAGAATTTTGCTCTTGTCATATATTTGAGACCCCACAAAGAGACAGGATTTTATGAATACAATTTATCCAGGAATTGCTAATACCTTCTTTAAAATGTTGCAAACATAAAAATTAAACAATAAGCATGCTATTTTGTTTTCTGTAAATGTCAGAAGCTTAGTCCACAAAGAGATCATTCTTACAGATTGTTGTACATGATGGAAAACGACCATACACCATATAAGAGGGCGTACTACTCTGTCAATGAAAAATATGTATGCTCAATAATTTCTAGATTTTCATAACCCCAGATTTCACAACCATATGTTAAAACTGGAACAACAATTCTATCAAAAAGATCAAACTGGAATTCGATAGGTAAGTTGATTTGTCTTACCTTATTCAAAACTCCATACATTGCTTTTTGTGCTTGTTCACATATATGTAATCGTGCTTTACAGAAAGAGCCTGACCGAGAAAATATTACTCTTGTTCATAAAAAGAAAAAAAATGTCTGACTACTTAGCGTCTATTATTATTTTTGTCAATTTGTCCTGCGAATTGGAGGGTTTAATGGAGAATAGGGTTTGTTTATAAACCATTTAAAAGAAAAAGAAAAGAAAAAAAACTACATTTAGCCCTCTTTGAGTTACTCTACATCATAGACTTTACAGAACATCCGAGGATTGGGTTTTTCATTGTTCTCATCTTCTACACTGAGTGGCCAAAAGTATTGCAACAAACATGGTGACGTCATCACGATGTAAACACTCCAACGACTACCTGTGTTTCGTCTGAGAAAATAACTTTCTGCCACTGTTCAGGTCTCCGGTGTCTTTGCCTCGGCACCACAGAATTCGGCGCTGTCTGTTGACTTTGCCTATCGTAAGTGTTTTCTGAATCTTGCCCCTCCATCCTTCCTGGTGTAGCCTTCGACGAATAGTTCTCCTAGACACATGTGTTCCTTCATTTCGATTAAAAGTTGATGTAATATCTTGTAAAGATTGTCTTCTATTAGTTTTCACAATGCGATAAAGTTTCCGATCACCCCTCTCATCTATCACTCGGGGCCTTCCACTTCGGGGATTGTTTTCTACACTTCCTTTTTCTCGGAACTTTTTCAAAACTCGCCCAACAGTGCTTCGATGAATTCCAAGTGATTTGCCAATTTGGTTATCATTAAATCCATTGAATGCAAAACTACAATACGTTCTTTGATCTCTGTTGACAGTTCTCTCTTGTTCGACGACATTGTTTTCAATCACTATCAACACCGGTAATCGTCTGCTACCGAGAACAACAAACGGTATGATTAGAACCCTACGTAATTCACACCCCTGATATTTCGATCTAGTTGGCATTATAACGCGTCAGCAATAAAAATAAAATTTGAAGCGAGTAAAGTTGTGATGACGTCAGCCATGTTTGTTGCAATACTTCTGGCCACTCAGTGTACCTTTACCGTCAACAGCAAATTGTCCAGATCATCGATTTTTTCCAGCACTCGATCTACACTTGTAAGCGTGTAATTTCGCAATATTCACAAAGGGGCGGGTTCTGTAGTGTGTTAAAGGGCGCTTTCAGAAAAGTAAAGGTGAGATATATTTTGTCATCACTTGCCATCAGAATTTAAAGCAACAGAATGGGACTGTTTTAGCATTCGCGAATTTATAATCAGTGTTCCGAATTTACTCAGATTCATGTTTGTCAATTTTATCAATTTACGGTTGACTTGAAATTCTTTACACTTAATGCCAAGGCTGTATAGCAATAGTGGTGTTATTTTGGAATTTCATATGGGCGAAAAATAAACGAAAGTAAATATATATATATATATACATATCATTGAAGGCAGCAAATAGCAAATACCTTTTTACCTATTTATAATGGTCAGTGATTAAGAGCAAAGATGTGATCAGAGGTACGGGATTTCTTTTTGAAGCCAGATTGGTTTGTTCTTATGAGATTATTTTGATAAATGAAGTTGTATAGTCTATTGTGAATTATTCTGTTGAAAAGCTGACATAATTTAGAAGTAATTGAATGACCTCTTTAATTTGCAGGATCAAGTATATTGATTGATTATATATTGTTTAACGTCTTGCTTGAGAATTTTTCACTCGTATGGAGACGTCACTATTGCCAGTGAAAGGCTGCAAAACTTAGGCCTATGCTCCGTGCTTATGGCCTTTGAGCAGGGAGGGTTCTTTTATGTGCCACACCTGCTGTGACACAAGGCCTCGGTTTTTGGGGTCTCATCCGAATGACCGCCCCAGTTACTCACCTCTTACGACAAGCAAGGGGTACTGAGGATTTATTATAACACCCCGGATCCCCACGGGTCAGGATCAAGTTTATCACCTTTTAGTAAAGCTTTTTGATAATTTTCTCAGATGGCAAATTCCCAGCTATCTGGAATATCAGCTTATTAATATTGCGGCGTAAAAAGTATCAAGTTTGTCACCTTTTTATGCCGCAATATTAATAAGCTGATATTCCAGATAGCTGGGAATTTGCCATCCAAGAAAATTATCAAAAAGCTTTACTAAAGGATCTAGTGAAAAATGAGTTCCATTTATTTAACATTTCATTTGAAAACAAATCTCTTCATGAGCTTTTATTATTTTTCATTTGTTTTTTATTGCATCAAGTATTTCTTTTGCTGAAATGCTATCATTTATGGAGCAGTTCTTTATATCAAATTCCATGTGATTCTTTAGACTTTCAGGTTTCTCAATTATCTTGTTTTGTATTCATTTGTAAACTTATCAGCTTGATGTAGTGTTTGAAAGAAATTTTTGAATATATCATTGCAGGTGAAATTATTGCCATCAGCTTTGCTTTTTTTATCTAACTTATTGATTCCAAAGAACTTTGGGGTTTTATTGTTATTTCTACCGAGTTCAGAGTAAATGCTTTTTGTACTAGTTTTTCCCTTCTCTTTTACAATTACGTCTTAGCTTGGACTTAAGCTTATAAAACAATAATCTATAGCTTTCAATGCGAGGGTACCTCAAGCTTTGAATAATTTTTGACAGAAATGTACATTAAGTCTTGGCATGGTTCAGAAGCAGATATATGTTTTTGTAGAAGGATTGAGTCATTCTTTTATAAGATATTGAATGTCAATCATGGCTAGTGATGCAAAGGCTTGCTTTTCATCTGAAGTTGAGTACCATGCTGTAATTCAGTACTTGTATTTAAAAGGTAAAACAGGCGAGGAAATACATGGTGAGATAGCCGATGTTTATGGGTCTTCTGCGCCATCTTATGATCAGGTTAAATTCTGAGTATGGGAATTCAAATGTGGCAGAATGTATTTAGAAGGTGAAGCCAAGTTAGGACACCTACTGAATGCCACCAATGAAAAAATGTGTAACATAGTTTGGGATCTGGTATACTCTGATTGACGAATTCAGGTGGAAGAAATAGCACAGGCATTAGGCATTTCACATTTTAGCTTTTAAACAATCTTCCATGATCGTTTTGGTATGCAAAAGCTAACAGCCTGTTGGTCCCCAAATCCCTTAGATTGATTGATTATATATTATTTAACGTCCTGCTCGAGAATTTTTCACTCTTATGGAGACGTCACCATTGCCGGCGAAGGGCTGTAAAATTTAGACCTGTGCTTGGTGCCTATGGCCGTTGAGCAGGGAGGGATCTTTATTGTGCCACACCTGATGTGACACAGGGCCTCGGTTTTTGCAATCTCATCCGAAGGACTGCCCCATTTAGTCGCCTTTTATGACAAGCAAGGGATACTGAGGATCTATTCTAACAACCTGGATCCCCACGGGGCCAAATCCCTTACAGATGAGCAAATGGCAACCAGAGCATCAGTATGGAGTGCCTTGTTGATTGATTGATTGTTTGTTTTCCGCAACACTCAACAATTTTTCAGTTATCTGGTGACGTCCATTATTTTTTTATTGGTTGAGGAGAGAAATCAGATACAATGTACCTGGGAAGATACCACTGACCTTCTGAAAGTAAACTGGCAAACTTTCTCACATATATCGGCGTCAGTGAGATTTGACCCTGCACCGACTAGAGGAGAGAGACTTGTGATTTTGAGTACGATGCTGTAACCACTAGGCCACGCAGGCCCCTGTACCTTGTTGAAGTGTACAAGGTCAAAGATGATTTTCTTTTTATCTGGTGATTGTAGATGAGACATTGGTTCATTATTATGAGCGAGAAAATAAAGCTGACAGTCATCAATGAGTAGGGCCAAGGTCCCTGAGGTCAAAGAAGTTCAAGATGCAACCTTCTGCTGGCAAGGTGATGGCCACAATATTTTGGGATGCCAAAGGTGTTATTATGTTGGACTTTTTACCCAAGAGAAGTACAATAACTGGAGTGTACTATGCAAACTTGTAAGACCAGCTGAAAACCACAATCCAAACTCTCTAAAGGTGTTTTGCTGCAACAGGATGTGAAAGTCCACACTTGCAAAGATGCAGTGGATGCTGTAGAGTGAAATGGGTATGAATTAATACCACATTCTCCTATTCACCTGATCTAGCTCCTAGAGACTTCTTACTATTCCCAAACATGAAAAAGGATAGCTATGGATGTCATTTCCAGTCTGACAAAGAAGTCATGACGGCAGTTGAGGAGTGGGTCTGTGGAAAGAACTCTGACTTTTTCAGTTCTGGGCTGATTGCACTTGAACTCCATTGGTCTAAGTGCATCACACTAGGGGGCAATTACATCGAAAAAGAAGAGGTGGATCTCAACCGGAAATAAGTAAGGCGGTTACTTATTGACTTGCCCCCTTCTAAATCACATTAGTTTCAAACAGGCAATTATGACGAATGTGTGCGATACCTCCACTTCCTCTGATGAAATGGACCACAACCTGTCATTTGAAATGTCCTGAAGATTCTCCTCTAGAGGATGTACAGAACATCATCCCTGATACCAATCTAAGCAAACAGGGTACAAATTATCCGTGGGTGAATGGGAATCAGATTTGTCCAAATGAAGGGCCATGCCCCCTTCAAAGGGAAGATAATCACAAAAATGCACAATAGGGTGGGTTCATTTAAAAATCTTCTCAAGAACCACTGACCAGAAAAGTTCCAATTTACATTGAAGCTTTTTGACATAGTGCAGATTCAAGTTTTTAAAATCATGGCCCCTTGGGTAGGGTTGAGCCAAAATAGGGGATCAAAGTTTTGTATGCAAAGATATATGAAAAAATCTTTAAAAATTGTCTTCTCAAGAACCACTAAGCTAGAAAACTTTAAATGTACATAACAGATTTCTGATATAGCGCTGATTCAAGTTTGTGAAAATCCCTCAGGCGTAGGGTGGTATCACACTATGGGATCAAAGTTTTACAAGCAAAAATATAGGGAAAATCTTTAAATATGTACCAAGGTGACTCAGGTTAGTGATGTGGCTCATGGGCCTCTTGTATTTTGTTATTAAGCACTGAGATAGGAATTGCAGCTAGTAAATTGTTTATAGTGATCTGTTTCATCTGTGTCATCTAAGTTATGGAGTCATGATATTTATTCTTGGATTTGAGTATGAATGGTGTCAGTTCTAGTATTCTGATATTCAAGAAGTTGGGGGATGAGATGCAGATGTGTTTCCTCCCTGTTAAGAAGGAATACAGCATTGCTTCCTCATTGGAATGAGGTTGCTTGGCATTTGTCCATGTATGTGGCATGTCCTGAGGAGTTTCCTTTGTGTTCTAAATATGGCTACATTTTCTTCAGATATTTTACAACTTGATACCTTCTTAGAATGCCTGGAATTGGTGTAGTTGAAAATTTTCACTCTGGGGTTTCCTATTGAGGTTTGTCTAGAGTTTCTGGACAATCATGTATGTGTTGGAGGAAGAGGAATTGTGGGATCTTTTCATCTTTTTAGGGGGGTGGGGGTTTACTGGTGTCTGGGCCGGAGGCTTTACTCACTGTCTCTTTAGGGAATGTCCTCAAAGCTTAGGATTAGATGTGATTTATTCCTGTCAATGTTAACATTTTCATATTTCATTTCTTAGCATCAATATTCCACCCACATTGACGATTGTGTTTGTTGTTTTTTGTTCAACATTGTGGACAATAATTGTGGTTACACTTGTTTCATGCCAGCGTGTCAACATTCTTATTTATAAGTCAGTATTTCAAAAATTTTATGGTTGTTCTAATGATCTAATGCAAATAAAACCTGTCTTAGGTTGAATTTTATGTTTGTCACGTTTACTGGGTCTGATATTGAAGGATAACACACTAAGGAAATTTAATCCATTATTTATTTTTAACAGGAAGTCAACATTCTCAGAACTACATGCAAGACAAGCTGTACATAACTCATGTTGAACATGAAAGCAATATACCCAATACATTACAGAATGCTGTTTGATGTGTTTCAACCAATTGCTGGGCCATTTTTTACATGTTAATTTTGACTGTAGGTTACTGCATTTACATGATAAAGATACAGAGCTCACGGTGGATGTGACCGGTCAACAGGCAATGCTTACTCCTCCTAGGCACTTTATCCCACCTCTGGTGTTTCCAGGGCCCCTTTTTTGCCCAACTCTTAGTTTTGTACTCTTTTTAGGAGTTATGAGATTGATCACTGTTCATTATCTTCAATCTTCATGTTTTTGATATTGTCCACAGTGTAAACTAGTTTTAATGATAATTAATAGTGCAGTCCTTTATGGTAAAGGATATTATAATTATTACAAGCATCCTTATCCCTGTAGACAGAACTAGGACACAAAATTTGAAGCTGTACATGTTGTACTAATATGTAAGGAAATATCTTCTCAACAAGAGTCTGTCATTTAAATAGCAAGCATCCATATGTTGTGTTGATTGGATTTTGTTCCAACAATGGTCCCCACAAAACAGGAAAGGCCACAATAGGGGGGATTGAATTGATGAATAGGGGGGTCTATGAAAACTGTTTCAAAATTAGTGCTTTATATTAGTGCTTTATATGTGCGTGTGTATGTAAAGCACCGAGATTTCAATGAACTGTGTTGCAATGGACCATGGATATCTAGGCCTGGGTAGCTCAGTGGTTAGAGCACTTGACTAGTAATACAGGGGTCCCGGGTTTGATTCCCAGTCCAGTCAAGAAATTTCTTATATTACATTTGGTGCCCTAAGTAAAGAAATATACAGAAAAATTCACTATATTTGGATACCTATTCTGCCTCTACTGGGTTGAACTTGTGGCTTTTGAAACCAGAAATTGCCAGTGTGCGACCAGCACTGTGCTAGACTGCTCAACCACCTCAGCAACAGCATGCGACCAGCACTGTGCTAGACCACTCAACCACCTCAGCAACAGCATGCGACCAGCACTGTGCTAGACCACTCAACCACCTCAGCAACAGCATGCGACCAGCACTGTGCTAGACCACTCAACCACCTCAGCAACAGCATGTGACCAGCACTGTGCTAGACCACTCAACCACTTCAGAAAATCAGTAAAACGTGACACTGGAATTCTTGTCAATCTATGCTGTCACATTCTACACGATCAATGGAGTTTTATATGTTTAGTAACTTAGACTTGTTAGTCTCTTTCTGTTAGAAAAGAAGGAGATACAGGTCTGTTTTGTGACCCATGGTTTTCTTGTTATAACTGGACTCTTGATATACAACTCAGCCCCACATATGTTTGAGAAATAATCCGTACAAACTGATAATTTTTAATTTTTTGGAAAGACATCCCATTGCTGCTTCACCTGAATTTTATACTGTTTCTGATACAGAATGGATATGTGTTGTGTGTGCAGTGAAGTGTGACTGCAGGGTATTAATCGTGTGTGTAGTGAAGTGTGATTCTTTTGTACCTTCACTTCGAATATATGTAACATCAACACCCAAGCATATAATAATATTTTATTATTTGTTGCATTTATGACGTCCGATACAGATTGTGGCTCTTTACAAAATCATTCAGATCACATCACCATCAAACTCAATTCTCTCATCTTTTCAACCAATCCAAAATCAAAACTTCACGAAGTTTTGTAACCTGACAAGCACTTTGTCAGTGAAACTCAGTACCACCACATAATTCATTAAAAATGAATTCATTGCAGGTAAGGAATAGTAATTTTCTCTTAAATTAAAACGACTTTCTCGTGTCGCCCGAAATTGTCAGAATGAATACTATTTGAATACCCTCTCCCCGTCATCACTTTCTAATCCCGCCTATCTCATAATTATTCATCATTCCAACAAAAGAAAATAATTTCAGTCTAATTCACCAAGTTCAAACGAAAGAAATTATATTTGTTCATACTCTGTCTGATACAGACTGTGTGTGTCATGTGTATAGTGAATTCAGACTGCATGGTACTAATCATGTGTGCAGTGAAGTGTGACTGTTACAGGGTACTAATCATGTGTGCAGTGAAGTGTGACTGTTACAGGGTACTAATCATGTGTGCAGTGTAGTGTGACTGTTACAGGGTACTAATCATGTGTGCAATGAAGTGTGACTGTTACAGGGTACTAATCATATGTGCAGTGAAGTGTGACTGCTCATCTTGTATTTGTAGTGTGCAATCCCCCAAAACTATATATTTGGTAAGAAGCAGAGGGGCACCCCAGTGAACTTTTTGAGGAACTAATTTTTTATTTCAAAATATACATATACTGATTGGTAAAACATATCTCGTATCTCGACTATTTGTCTTAATCAAGTAAAGGTTTCTGATGCAGGTAGCTCTATCTCTCTCAGCTTGGCTTATACAGCTCACCTCTTGTCACTCTTTCCGGCTGTGGCTCAAGCTCTTCATGGCTCTGGTTCTTTGTGACTCTATTTCTTTGTGACTCTGGCTCTTTGTGGCTCTGGCTCTTCATGGCTCTGGCTCTTCATGGCTCTATTTCTTTGTGGCTCTGGCTCTTTGTGGCTCTGGCTCTTTGTTACTCTAGTTCTTTGTGACTCTGGCTCTTTATGGCTCTGGCTCTTTGTGGCTCTGGCTTTTCATGACTCTGTCTCTTCATGGCTCTATTTCTTTGTGGCTCTGGCTCTTTGTGGCTCTATTTCTTTGTGGCTCTGGCTCTTTGTGGCTCTAGCTCTTTGTGGCTCTGACTCTTTGTGGCTCTGGCTCATCATGGCTCTATTTCTTTGTGGCTCTAGCTCTTTGTGGCTCTGACTCTTACAGCTCGACTCTTTATGGCTTCGGCTCGTACAGCATGGTATTACAATTATTTAATATTTAAACAAAGCCAGTATCACAACTTTGACTTCAGATAGGAAAAGCTCCTTGTTTTCAAACTGAACCCAGAAATGTGAAAAAGAAACTCAAACAAGAAATAATTTTATTTACATAGAAGCTACCTTACTTCACACAAGCAAAATCATTCACACACTACACATAACTAACATACCACACATGTACTAACATACTACACTCACACAGGTATGATAGGCTGGTTAGCGTAGAATTAGTTTGGCATTGCTCGCTGTGTAGGAGCTATATAGGAAGACTCGTGCAGTACAAGCCGCCACAACACAGGAATCGCCTCAATGAAAACACATCAGAGTTCACCTATAATAAGTGTTCATGGTCGGATTATAGTCTGGATTTATATATATATATATATAAAATTGTGCACATGTACATGATACTTACTCAGAGTAAGTATTACAAAAAAAAAACTGTGTCATTCCACCCAGGATTTCACACAGAAAAAACGATACCACCACACAGGACAGTTCTATGACCACACAGGTCACTGATTATGACCACACAGGTCCACACAGACATAACTTCAGAGCTCACTATCTTCTTGACAACTTGTGGTGAACTGACACCCAACTATAGGACTTTTTTTAAACAAAAAAACACAACATGTGACCTCACTCTCACCTAAATATAATCACTCATATACAGTATATGGTGCACAATAATATGCCCAAAATACGAGGGCGAGTCAATAAGTATCCAGCCTATCCCATTTCCAATTGACCGAGACAGTCACAATTTTCATGACTTCTTTCAATACATGTTTTATACTCTGACACAAAAATGCATGCATATCGAGTCATTTGTTTAATAAGATATTGAATGTTAAACATGGCTAGTGATGCAAAGACATGCTTTTCATCTAAAGTTGAGTACCATGCTGTAATTCAGTACTTGCAAATCAGGCAAGGAAATACACGGTGATTTAGCTGATATTCATGGGTGTTCTGCACTATCTTATGCTCAGGATAAATTCTCGGAATTAAAATGCAGTAGAATGTCTCTGGACGCCACAGACGAAGAAATGTATAACAAAGTTTTGGATTTTTTTATACTCTGATAATCGAATTTAGACGAAAGAAATAACACGGACATTAGGCATTTCACATGGTAGCGTTTCAACAATCTTACATGATCATTTAGGTGTGTGGAAGCTAACAGCCATTGGGTCACCAAATCCCTTAGTGATAAGCAAATGGCAACCAGAGCATCAGTATGCAGTGCCTTGTTGAAGCATATTTGGTCAAAAGATGATTTTCTTTTGCATCTGGTGACTAGAGGGGATTTTGTTTCATTATTATGAACCAGAGAAGAAAGCTTAGAGTCGTCAGTGGATAGGGCCAGGGTCCCAGAGGTCAAAGAAGTTCAAGACGCAACATCTGCCAGCAAGGTGACAGCCACAGTATTTTGGGAAACAAAAGGCATTATTAAGTTGGACTTTTTACCCAAGAGAAGTAGAAATAACTGGAGTGCACTATGCAAACTTGCTAGACCAGCTGAGAACCACCATCCGTGGTAAGCAACGAGGTAAGCTCTCTGAAGGCATTTTGCTGCAACAGGATAACGTGAGAGTCCACACTTGCAAAGTTGCAATGGATGCTGTAGAGCAAAGTGGGTATGAATTATCACCACATCCTGCAAATTCGCCTGACCTAGCTCCTAGTGACTTCTTCCTATTCCCAAATTTGGAAAAGAATATCCATGGATGTCATATCCAGTCTGAAGAAGTGACAGCAGTTGAGGAGTAGGTCAATGGAAAGGATCCAACTTTTTTCAGTTCTGGGCTGATGACAATTGAACTCTGTTGGTCTAAGTGCATCACAACAGAGGGCAATTACATCAAAAAAGAAGAGGTGGATCTCAACCGAAAGTAAGTTATGCTGGTTACTTATTGACTCGCCCTTATGTACAAAAATTGTGACATCGCTGCTCAGTCTGTGCCATCGCTGCTCAGTCTGTGCCATTGCTGCTCAATCTGTACCGTAGCTGCTCACTCTGTGCCGTCACTGCTCACTCTGTGCCGTCACTGCTCAGTCTGTGCCGTCACTGCTCAGTCTGTGCCATCACTGCTCACTCTGTGCCAGCGCTGCTCACTCTGTGCCAGCGCTGCTCACTGTGCCAGCGCTGCTCACTCTGTGCCGTTGCTTCTCACTCTGTGCCATTGCTTCTCACTCTGTGCCGTTGCTTCTCACTCTTTGCCGTAGCTGCATCAACTGACCCCTTCCTATCAGCAGAATTCACCTGATTATATATTACGTAGAAAAATGTCATCTAGCAGAAAAATTCAAATCTCTAAAATTCTCAAAGGCGGAGTAGGAATTTCCAAATTGTTACTTATTTGATAAAGGCTAGGTGTGCAGTGAAGGGTGACTAGTTAAGTAAATATCACATACAATTCACAAATCTCGTTTCTATAAAAAAATTTAGGTATGTTACCATGTCTGTTTTAGAGTTAGTATATTTTGATAGTTCCCTGGTTGTTCCAAGTAAAAATGTAAATATAGGTCTACTGTATGAATGTGCATTGAACCTGGGACCCTTACATTACAAGTTACGTGATCTGACCACTGAGCCACCCAGGCTGATGTAAAAGAATTGGTAATATTATTTAATTGCAGAATCTAAACTTATTATACAAGAACTCTTCAGATCGAGGAGAAGAAAAAATAAATTGTAGAGAAAATGTTAGAAACGTCCTTAACACAGATGTAGCACATAAGGAACAAATAATCCCAAATATAAGTGTTTAAAAAAACATATCTAAATGTTACGAAATAAGTGTTGATTAACTCAAACGTAACTCTGACTGTGTGTTTCTTGGAACTTTTAATCGCTCTACTGTGACTGGAAATGCTATGTTAGGTGATCTGTGTGTTTCTTGGAACATTAAATCGCTCTACTGTGATTAGAAATGCTATGTTAGGTGACTTGACAATGTGTATTCCAGAGTTTTTGAAATGAAAAAAAATCGCCAGTCAAGTGAAACAGTGAATTGGTGAAATTTACTGGTCTGTACAAATATTTACTAGTCTGAACAAATATTTACTGGTCTGTAGTTTAAGAAAACACAACAAAATAATACTTTAAAACAAATGAAATGTTTACTGTAAATCCCACAACATTCATGGCCGCTTGACCAAGTTCAGAGTAAATGAAATGTTTACTGTAAATCCCACAACATTCATGGTCGCTTGACCAAGTTCAGAGTAAATGAAATGTTTACTGTAAATCCCACAACATTCATGGCTGCTTGACCATGTTGAGAGTAAATTCAGACCATTTGAATGTCATCCATTGGCTTTAATTGCTGTAAATTTTTGAATAAGCTGACTTGTTTTCCAAAGGCTGTGAAAGTAAACACATTGTATGAAAAGCAATGGAACCCCAACCTGCAATGACTTGCACATCGATTGCCATTAGACCTATATTTCACCGATACATCTGTCCACATGACAACGTCAAATTCATGAAACAAAAGTTGTATCGTTAGCAGCTTCCATCCATATCTGCTTATAATTCAAATATGGTACGGAAAAATGTAAAAGGGATTTAATCATTATCTAATTTTGCACTTACAATGTGTATTCATTTGTTTTAAAATTTAAATACTAGGTATAAGCACTTGAATTTATTCATTTAAACATTTAGTCAATTTTACAACTTCATTTAAAAGCTATATGCGTAAAGATGTTAAGGTTCTGAATTGACCGTTTATGTTATACCAGTCCTTTGGACTGATTATACAGGAAAAAAATTACTGGACTTTAGAAATATTTACCGGTTTTGGGGACCAACGGATTTCAAAACTGGTTGCGGTAGCTCAGTGGTTAGAGCGTTTGCTTCATAATTGGGAGGTCGTGAGTTCAACCCCACTCTCGCCATGGCCGCGTCAAACCTAAGACTTAAAAATAGGTAGCAATTGCTCCTTCACCAAATGCTCGGCATTTAGAAGTGTGAATGACGGGTCTTTCAGATATGACCTTGAAAACGGAGGTCCTGTGTCACGGTAGGCATTGGTAAGTTAAAGAACCCTCACTGCTATGGCCCTGAGTGCTAAGCATAGGTCTAAATTTGTGGTACTTCACCTACAGCTGGCGATGTCTCAATATGAGTGAAAAATTCTCAATGGGACATAAAACAGAAAATCGAATAGTCAATCTGGTATTTCTTGGAACTTTCTCAAAATTTTTTTATTCTACCATAGCAAGAGATGATAACTTTGCAATAACTGTTTTGCCATCTAAGATACAATACTTCACAGATTTATAATAATTTGCTGTTCTCATCTCTTGAATTTAACAAGTGGTTCATAATGGTGTACATATGTTTGATCTGAGAATTTGTTGTTGGTGTAAATAAGTGCCTGCAATGTTGAGGTCTCTTATTGAGATATCCCAAAAAAAAAAAAAAATTCCTTAATATGTGCAAACATTGAAAATTGTTTTTGAAACATGAATGTCTGTGTACAAGATCTCATTATGGTGATGCATAATATTACTTTGTGTTGGCCTTTGATTATGTAGTGCGTACATTTTTCAGTTTCCTGTGGCAGTGTAAACACGTCCTTGTGTTCAGCCCTTGTTGTGCAGTGGGAGTGTATATATACAGAAGATTACTTCCTGTTGGTTGAGACACGACAGTTTCTGTACAGCCATTGATCAGAATGACAGGTATGTGGTAAACCAGAGATTTGTATCTCAATTTGAAATCTGTGGTGGACTAGTTTTTTGTTTGTTGTTTTTTTTAGATCACTCAGAGATTGTTTAAGCATGCATTTTGTATTTTGTGTAGATGCTTGGTCTTTAACAAATGCTATGTAAATGTTCAAATTTACCGTAGATAAAACTCTACGTCTGATCGTCGTTATGTATGTGTTGTAAATATCCAGCAAGTATAAAACATCTATATACAAGGTCTTCCTCAGTAACATTACAATGTTAGATACACAATAAAGAATATGTCACAAAACAGAGATAAAAAAAATGTGTGTTGTCTGAAATGTTTGTTAATGTCCACAGGAGACTGTTACTATTGCACATGGGACTAGATGAAATTTGAATCCGTCCTTGTTGATCATCTCAATGACCTTGGATTCTGCAGGAATGTAAAAACAGTGTACAGTAAATTTCCTTAACAAACACAGAGAACTGATTTTAAATTTAGTGTCTGAGTATTAGTCATTATATCAGATATTTTTGTTTAATTCCTTAAAAGTGTTTCTGGACGAGTGATGTCTGTTTTTATTGCGTACGATTTACTAATTGGCTCATTGACACGTACCACTAGAGAATTAGTAGAACTGAAGTGCTGATGGATTCTGTGAGTTTTGTGTACTATGTCACTGGTACATGTGTTGATGGTATGTCTAGTGGATTTTGAGTTTTGTGTATTGTCATTGGTAGGTATGTGTTGTGGATTATAATATATGTATTGTGTCAGTTCTTAAAAAAAACCTTACTAAGCAGTTCTATTGACCAATATCCAAATTCCATATGGTTTATGGTATGGATGTGGTAGATCTGAGGTGGTAGTTCTGATGTGGTAGATCTGGTGTGGTAGATATGATGTGGTAGATCTTGTGTGATAGATCTGGTGTGGTAGATCTGATGTGGTATATATGATGTGGTAGATCTGATGTGGTATATATGATGTGGTAGATCTGATGTAGTAGATCTGGTGTGGTAGATCTGATATGGTAGCTATGATGTGGAAGATCTGAGGTGGTAGATCTGAGGTGGTAGATCTGGTGTGGTAGATGTGGTGTGGAGGATTTACTGTGTCATCCTTCAACGTGCATGTAATTATTTGTTGATGTTTATTCAGTGAAATTGAAAGCTTAGGTCAAATTATTGTACATAATTTTACTATAGGCATGTTACGATTAGCTACAAACACTAAGTAATAGGTGCTGATTAAATGAAATGCAGGAATTAACCATTGCCAGTCTATCGGCAAATAGAGGGAAGACAATTATATTTTGTGGATTATGTAATTGAGATAATAATTAAAATTATGACTAATTTAGTGTTGATTTATGAGAGTTTCTGTGTCTTGAAACATTAAGTGAGATAATTATTGTGGACCAGCCTGTTAATGCAGGGCCGTACAATGCAGTCTGTACTAATCCTAACCCTGTAATCTTCACCAAGTATTACTGCCAGTCCTCATAAAGGAAGGGTGATGGAGTATTTCCTCAAATAGACTTGTCCTGTATAAGTCATTTAATTAGTGGTAAACAGATTGGAAATTATACAGCTGTATTGATGTACAACAGGAAGCTTGCTCATGTACAAGATGAGTAGATCATTGACTGAGGAAATCCTGGAGGATAGCCATCTTGTTGACTGCTGATTCAGCAACTGTCTTAGTAACAACATACTGCACTTTTATTAACTCTGTAGAATCATAAGGTTTCAATGTCTTTTGATTGATAGCAATTGTTGTAATCCCAGAGATACAATCAGTTTAAAACCTTGTCGTTTAGTCTACAGTACGTGTTGATTGACGGGGACTTTACGTTGACTGTGAGCCAGAAAGTTTTGTTCACTAGGCTTTCTATAGTCTTAATTGTTTTAATATTGCAAAAGTTTGTTGTCCAAACTTTAGATTTCAGAAAACCTGTTCACAAGATAGAGACTGTGAACTAGGTAGATTGAAAGGTCAAAGCTCATTGCATATGAACAAGCTGATGACCAAACATGAAGATAATTGTAAACATTTGTTGTATAGTGTGTATCCAAAGAGTTGATCAATAAACATATGTACATCTATTGTTGATTGATTGTTTGCCATTTTCTGCCACACTCAACAATTTTTTAGTTATCTGGTGGTGTCCGGTTTTTTTTTTTATTGTCATTGACATATATTGCATACAAAATGACAGAAATGCAGTCACAATTGACTGACATACAAACTGGTGTGAATAGCCCAAGCAATGGAGGTTGTGAAACAAATTTCTGGCTCCTTTTTTGCATTAAGCAGTATAATTACAGATGTGTCTTGGTTTCCTTTGCTATTTGGGGCTACAGCCATTGAAGGGTTCGTATTAATGCTCTATTTACTACATACAACACTGAGGTTTCACCACTCCATTTGTTTACTCTGCACTTGTGCTTTGGATAAACAGATTTCCAAAGGGTTTTCAGAATTTTGTTTTTTATCTATGGTTTTTCCTGGGCGGTGGAGGAGGCTGATATTACTTAATGTATAATTTGTTATAAATATCCAATGTTGTATCAATGCTGCTTTGTTTGCATGATAATTTTGGGGAAAATAAACCTGACTGCAGCTGGTACTGTGCTATGTAATACAATTAATGGTACTGTGCTATGTAATACAATTAATGTATTTATTAGGTTATCTGAATAAACTCAGGTGACCTTTTGCAATTGTGTGTCCGTTGTCGCCGTTGTGCGTTAACAATTTTAATTTCATTTTTAACTTCTTCTTTATAACTACCACTCCAATTCTTTTCAAATTGGGTATGAAGCATCTTTAGGACAAGGCAGACATAAATTGTAAATTTTAGGACTCCTGCCCCTGCGTGGCCTTAAGGGTGGGGCCAAAACGTGACCAGTTTTCAAATATCTTATTCTCTAGAATTGCACATTTGCAAGAAAAACTAAACAAATAGTAATGTAGAGCAGAAAGGCTTATACCAAAATTGTAAATTTCATAATTCTCAAGGGAGAGGTTTTGACTCCAGGGCAGGGCGAAACTTGGTATATGGTATTAAAATGTAGAAGATTTTAAAAAAAAAACCATCTTGAAGTTCTTTAACACTATTGATACTGAATTGAAACTAAATAGATAATTACCAAAATTGTAAATTTCATGATCCCAGTGGTAGGGGTTTTGGTATTAGGGTGGGGCCAAAATGATCAGTGATTAAATGTGTTAACAATTGAACATTTTAACTTCTTGATATCTACCATTCCAATTCCTTTCAGATTTGGTATGAACCATCTTTGGGTCAAGGTGAGACTAAATTGTAAATTTCAGGACTCCTGTACCCCTTGGTCCTTAGAGGCGGAGCCAAATCTGCCAAAAATTGACCAATTTTCAAAATTCTTCTTTTGTTCTGCACATTTGTAAGAAAGACTAAATGCAGGGCCAAACTTGATATATGTATTTATGTGTAAAACATTTTAAAAAACATCTTTAATGCTATTGATACCAAATTGAAACTAAATTGATATTTAGAATGACCAGGTAGCCCTTTACCAAAATTGTAAATTTCATGACCCCAGGGGTAGAAGGTTTTGGTATGAGGGTGGAGCCAAAATGGCTAGTGATTAAATATAAAGGCCAAGACAGTGAACAGCATTTCATTTGTTAAATACCATTCCAATTTCTCAGAAATTTTGTATGAAGCCCTAGGGGTGGAGTAGAAACTGTTAGGATAAGAGGAACGTAAATGTGAAATCTATGATCATAGCTCCCCCAGCACCTCATGGGATGGGCTTAAACTGAGGAAAAATGCAAAAGTTTTAAAAGTCTTCTCTAATCCCACACATGTGGGAGTAAAAACCAAATGTATGGTTATTATGTCCATGAAGCCCTTCACCAAACTTGTGAAATTCATTGCACCTCAGTCAGGGGGATATGGGCTGATTTAAATGCTGCTTTTTCTATTGTAATTGAATGGAACTTGTTTGCAGATTTAAAAAGATCATAAAGCTGTGAACAAAAGACTCCAGAATGAGGCTTAAATGCAAATATGAGGCTCCCAGACAGGTGTATGTATGGGCTGTGATACTCAGGTGACTGTTAAGGCCTGTGGGCCTCTTGTTATAGTTGTTATGTGTGTAGGCATCAAATAGGCAAGAGTGGACCTGGTAATTGGTGCTTAAATCAAAACCATTTTACGGGGCGTGTTAATTCATTAATCATTTCAGTTCATTATGGGTCTGGTTTGTAAATCATCTGATTAATGTAGGTCTGAGTAATGAATTAAGTCGGCATGTTTAATTTTGTTTTTTATATTTTATAAATTTTATTGCTTTCACACGTATACAGAATAAACATGTATATACAATACATTGTATAATAATATTCATTCTTACAACAATAAATGGTTCACTAGTACGTACATGTAATGTGGAAGTTGTTAATGTAAAGGAGAGAGGGTGGGGGTGGGGGGCTGGGGTCAGCAAAAGAAAAAATGCAAATGCTGTACTGCAAGTAGTAAACATGAACAAGCAAAACATGAATGACAACTCGATGAATCATTACAAGTCTTCATAAAAATGAATGACAACTCGATGAATCATTACTAGTCTTCATAAAAATGAATGACAACTCGATGAATCATTACAAGTCTTCATAAAAATGAATGACAACTCGATGAATCATTACAAGTCTTCATAAAAATGAATGACAACTCAATGAATTATTACAAGTCTTCATAAAAATGAATGACAACTCGATGAATCATTACTAGTCTTCATAAAAATGAATGACGACTCGATGAATCATTACTAGTCTTCATAAAAATGAATGACGACTCGATGAATCATTACTAGTCTTCATAAAAATGAATGACGACTCGATGAATCATTACTAGTCTTCATAAAAATGAATGACAACTCGATGAATCATTACTAGTCTTCATAAAAATGAATGACAACACGATGAATCATTACTAGTCTTCATAAAAATGAATGACAACTCGATGAATCATTACAAATCTTCATAAAAATGAATGACAACTCAATGAATTATTACAAATCTTCATAAAAATGAATGACAACTCGATGAATCATTACAAGTCTTCATAAAAATGAATGACAACTCGATGAATCATTGCAAGTCTTCAGATCAAGACAATGATTCACTATTATAGTCGATGTGGTCAATAAATTTATCTTTTTTGCTATTTCATTGATTACTCCATTGTAGGTCTGGTGAAAGCAAAACAGTATGACTGGAAAGACAGCAATCTGGCTCTGTTTGGATCTGACACAGAGAAACAGGTCAAAAGTATGTATATCGTTACACATTGTCCGACACAGAAAAACGGGTCAAAGTATGTATATCATTACACATTATCCGACACAGAAAAACAGGTCAAAGTATGTATATCATTACACATTATCCGACACAGAAAAACAGGTCAAAGTATGTATATCATTACACATTATCCGACACAGAAAAACAGGTCAAAGTATGTATTGTTGTGCATTATCATTGAATTCAGTGTGAGATATTATGACCTGCCATATGGAGCCAGATGTCAGGGACCCTTCCCCCCCCCTTCTTCGTAGGATGGGCCCCTTGTAATTATTTTAGACATTTAAATTACATAAAAAATCCTGTTATTGTGAAATTCCTTTAATTGCCTTTTTATGGAAGAATTGTGAAATTAAAAGAATTACAAAATAGTACGTTAATTGACATCATCTGATTAATTTTATTAACAAGTGAAGATAACAAACAGTAACCAATCTCCTAAATAGTTTTAAGAATACTAAATTAAGAGCTGAGTAAACACAGACCCCAGAACATATCATGGGTGGGATCAAGTGCCTAGAAGGAGTAAGCATCCCCTGTTAACCAGTCACACATGCTGTGAGACCTATATCTATATCAGGCGTAATCCGTAGTCAAAATCATAATGTGAAAAACAGCCTAGCAATTGTTATGAAACGCATCAGCCAGCATACCAACCCAGTGGTAGCTTGTATTAGCAACTTAGATCATTAAAACAACCATAGAATTTGTGAAATGTTGACTTTGAATGAGACCGTTGAAACCCTGTAACATCAACTTGTTAGTAGTCTGTCTTGATTTAAGAATTATATGCTGAACGTGCTTTCTTGTATTGAATGAATTAGAAGACATAAACACCATATGCAGATGATGATGGAATATTGCTACACAAATATGGGAAGTTGACAACAGAGAAATTGGAAGTCATCTTCTTTGTAATAAGATGTTGTTAATTTGCCATTAATATCTATGTTCAAATTCATAATTCTCCTAGTTGATAATTCTCCTAATTGATAACTCTCCTAGTTGATAACTGTCCTAGTTGATAATTCTCCTAGTTGATAACTGTCCTAGTTGATAATTCTCCTAGTTGATAACTCTCCTATTTGATAATTCTCCTAGTTGATAACTCTCCTAGTTGATAATTCTCCTAGTTGATAATTCTCCCAGTTGATAACTCTCCTAGTTGATAATTCTCCTAGTTGATAACTCTCCTAGTTGA
This sequence comes from Ostrea denselamellosa, assembly GCA_024699665.1. Classification (NCBI taxonomy): domain Eukaryota; kingdom Metazoa; phylum Mollusca; class Bivalvia; order Ostreida; family Ostreidae; genus Ostrea; species Ostrea denselamellosa. Next base: position 17,979,775 of record JAMZEH010000017.1, read on the forward strand.
TAATTCTCCTAGTTGATAACTCTCCTAGTTGATAATTCTCCTAGTTGATAACTCTCCTATTTGATAATTCTCCTAGTTGATAATTCTCCTAGTTGATAATTCTCCTAGATATGAACTTTCTTATCACATGATAATCAGCCATCACTCACTGTCTTGTTCTAAACTCTGATTATTTGTTACAGAGGAGTCCGCGGAATCCGAGCCGGCATGGAAAGGAATTGGACAGAAGCCTGGGCTCCAGATCTGGCGGATTGTGGTCAGTAAAGGGAGGGGGTGGTGTTATGTGTCAGCAATGAGGGGGGAGGTTGTTATGTCTAGATAAGGGGGATGTTATGATAAGATTATTGAAACCAATTTGGGACCCTAACCTTGAGGGCATACAGAAGTAACGTATATAAGAAGAAAGCCAATTTTTTAGCAGTATCATGTCAACATAAAAAAAAAATCAAAGTACTGACAGTACTGAGAAGTGATAGGCTTGGCTTTTTAATAACAAGAAACGGGTACTGAGAACTAATTATTCTAATCCGGATCCCCACGGGGTACCTCTTATGAGAAGAATGCTGTATGGATGTACAAGTTATAATAGTACTACTGTCATATTAAAACATAAACTTAAAAAATTTGATGCAATTCCCATGTAATGGAAAGATTGATATGTTTTTCCTGTTACATAGTATGTTTCTCAGCAATTTAAGTGCATGTTATACTACTATTTAAGATGAAATTATCACATTTTACCGTTATATACATATTGTGCTTAAACCATTTTGTTGAAATAAATTACAATCTTTATTTGATATATGAAAAAATACACTTTTTTGTTAGATAACACCAAAGGAAAATAATGCATGATTTTTTCTCATTGTTGTAATTTGGTACCATTAAGAACAAATATATGTTTAAATGAACATTGAAAACCAGAAATAATAGCATCAGCCAAAAGGAAAAAGATTCATTGATAAACTAGAATGAGAACTTTTATGTTTATACCAAAGGCATTTCCTTAGACAATCAGGTCTTTGTAATGTATACTATACACAGTACATGTGGCTCTATTGGAATTCAGAACTCAGCTAGCTACATAATACAAGGACCATGACATTGGCTCTACAGAACTCAGCGAGCTACATAATGCAAGGACCATGACAATGGCTCTACAGAACTCAGCGAGCTACATAATGCAAGGACCATGACAATGGCTCTACAGAACTCAGCGAGCTACATAATGCAAGGACCATGACAATGGCTCTACAGAACTCAGCGAGCTACATAATGCAAGGACCATGACAATGGCTCAACAGAACTCAGCGAGCTACATAATGCAAGGACCATGATAGTGGCTCTACAGAACTCAGCTAGCTACATAATACAAGGACCATGACATTGGATCTACAGAACTCAGCGTGCTACATAATGCAAGGACCATGACAATGGCTCTACAGAACTCAGCGAGCTACATAATGCAAGGACCATGATAGTGGCTCTACAGAACTCAGCTCTAGATAAACATGATTGTGGCTTCATTGGTTTTCAGTTAGCTCTAGATAAACATGATTGTGGCTCTTGGTTTTCAGCTTGTTATTGATAAAACATTTTTCAGCTTGCTCTAGATGGAGGGACAAGAACACTATAATCCAGGTTAATTCTATGTTTTCATGTATCTGATTATGACCCTAAGCTTAACCCTGACCCTGCGTTCTCATGTATCTGATGATGACCCTGACCCTGCATTCTCGTGTATCTGATGATGACCCTAACCCTGCATTCTCATGTATCTGATGATGACCCTAACCCTGCATTCTCATGTATCTTATGATGACCTAAACCCTAACCCTGCGTTCTCATGTATCTGATGATGACCCTATCCCTGCGTTCTCATGTATCTGATGATGACCCTAACCCTTCGTTCTCATGTATCTGATGATGACCCTAACCCTTCGTTCTCATGTATCTGATGATGACCCTAACCCTGCGTTCTCATGTATCTGATGATGACCCTAACCCTAACCCTGCATTCTCATGTATCTGATGATGACTAGTTGATTCATTTTATTTTAGAAATTCAAGGTGACTTCCTGGCCAAAAGAGGATTATGGGAAATTCTACAATGGGGATTCCTACATTATTCTGAATGTAAGTAGTGTAAAAGTATTAATGTTTGTGAGAATTTTATTTTCATTGTTTTCATGGAATGGTCATACCCTGAAGTTTTAATCCTCCTCAAAGAGTAACAACGCTTCAATTATGAGATCAATTCCCCATGAATTGGTTTATTTTTCTCAAACCATGAAACTTGTCCCTACTGTATCTGGTGAAATCAAAGCAAGTGATGGAAACGATAATTGGCATGTGACGATAGATTTTATGTACAGACAGAATTACTGTGTATAACTGATTGATATCATTTCTTTTCCAGACCTACAAGGATGAGAGCAGTGATGAACTCCTGTATGATGTACATTTCTGGATAGGAAAGTACAGTACACAGGTCTGTGTTTTACCTGTCGTAATTACGACGTACAGTACACAGGTCTGTGTTTTACCTGTCGTAATTACGACGTACAGTACACAGGTCTGTGTTTTACCTGTCGTAATTACGACGTACAGTACACAGGTCTGTGTTTTACCAGTCATAATTAGGACGTACAGTACACAGGTCTGTGTTTTACCTGTCATAATTAGGATGTACAGTACACAGGTCTGTGTTTTACCTGTCGTAATTAGGACGTACAGTACACAGGTCTGTGTTTTACCAGTCATAATTAGGATGTACAGTACACAGGTCTGTGTTTTACCTGTCATAATTAGGACGTACAGTACACAGGTCTGTGTTTTACCTGTCGTAATTACGACGTACAGTACACAGGTCTGTGTTTTACCTGTCATAATTAGGACGTACAGTACACAGGTCTGTGTTTTACCTGTCATAATTAGGACGTACAGTACACAGGTCTGTGTTTTATTAGTCATAATTAGGACGTACAGTACACAGGTCTGTGTTTTACCAGTCATAATTAGGATGTACAGTACACAGGTCTGTGTTTTACCAGTCATAATTAGGACGTACAGTACACAGGTCTGTGTTTTATTAGTCATAATTAGGACGTACAGTACACAGGTCTGTGTTTTACCTGTCATAATTAGAACGTACAGTACACAGGTCTGTGTTTTATTAGTCATAATTAGGACGTACAGTACACAGGTCTGTGTTTTACCAGTCATAATTAGGACGTACAGTACACAGGTCTGTGTTTTACCTGTCATAATTAGGATGTACAGTACACAGGTCTGTGTTTTACCTGTCATAATTACGACGTACAGTACACAGGTCTGTGTTTTACCTGTCGTAATTAGGGCGTACAGTACACAGGTCTGTGTTTTACCAGTCATAATTACGGCGTACAGTACACAGGTCTGTGTTTTACCAGTCATAATTAGCCGCCCGCGTGGCGCAGTGGTTAGAGCGTCGGGGTCAAAGATCTGATGATCCTTGAGTCGGGGGTTCGAATCCCACTGTGGCACTTGGGTGCCGGTCTTTCGGATGAGACCGTATAAACCGAGGTCCCGTGTTGCAGTAGGTGTGGCACGATAAAGATCCCTCCCTGCTCAAAGGCCCTGAGTGCCGAGCATAGGCCTAAATTTGCAGCCCTGTCACCGGTAATGGTGACAGCCGCCGGATAGCTGAAAAATTGCTCAGGCGGCTATAAACAAACAAACAAACAAAAAACCTGTCACAATTAGGACGTACAGTACACAGGTCTGTGTTTTACCTGTCGTAATTACGACGTACAGTACACAGGTCTGTGTTTTACCAGTCATAATTAGGATGTACAGTACACAGGTCTGTGTTTTACCTGTCGTAATTAGGACGTACAGTACACAGGTCTGTGTTTTATTAGTCATAATTAGGACGTACAGTACACAGGTCTGTGTTTTACCTGTCATAATTAGGATGTACAGTACACAGGTCTGTGTTTTATTAGTCATAATTAGGAAACATTTAGATTAGACCAGTTTTCATTTACAGGTAATTTATATTGGCACACTAGCCTTAATAAGAGTGAATAGCATCTTTCTTTGTCTGCAGGACGAGTACGGAACAGCAGCTTACAAAACTGTAGAACTAGACACGTTTCTGGACGACAAACCAATTCAGCACCGGGAAGTCCAGGGATTTGAGTCTGATCTCTTCAAGTCTTACTTTGATATAGTCACGTAAGTCTTACTTTTAAATACAGTCACGTAAGTCTTACTTTGATATAGTCGTGTAAGTCTTACTTTGATACAGTCACGTAAGTCTTACTTTGATACAGTTGCGCAAGTCTTACTTTGATACAGTCGCGTAAGTCTTACTTTGATACAGTCACGTAAGTCTTACTTTGATACAGTTGCGTAAGTCTTACTTTGATACAGTCCCGTAAGTCTTACTTTGATACAGTCACGTAAGTCTTACTTTGATACAGTCCCGTAAGTCTTACTTTGATACAGTCACGTAAGTCTTACTTTGATACAGTCACGTAAGTCTTACTTTGATACAGTCCCGTAAGTCTTACTTTGATACAGTCCCGTAAGTCTTACTTTGATACAGTCACGTAAGTCTTACTTTGATACAGTCACGTAAGTCTTACTTTGATACAGTCGCGTAAGTCTTACTTTGATAATCATGTAAGTCTTTCATTATCAGGTAAGTCTATCATGATGTACAAACTATTCCAGCAATGTGGGGTCCAGAAATTTGAGTTAGATCTCGTCAGGTCTTTCTTTGATACAGTCATGTAGAGTTCCCGAAACTGGTCAAAAATCTATTTCATAACTTTCCTGTAAATTTTTCAAAAGTTACCCAATAAGTAACAAATTTATTTCTTTTCCCTTGGACTAAAATGTTGCTTTTTCATTGGTTGAATTGTGCCACGTGACTGCTGTCTATATCGCTATGTCTGGCCAGTACATCTTTTGGCCCGCAATATGGCAGATCAATCATGTTTCTATTATTTATCTTGCAAATCACACTGATCCCTTTTGAGGGGCCTCGTCAACTATAATGGAAAGTTAAAGTTTTAAATTGGAGAAACTTCCCATTATATGACATATGTTAGTGTGTGCATCAAACGTAAGTCGCTTGAGAAAACTGAATAGCAAAGTGAACAAAACTACTGCTAGGATTTTAAAGATTAGGCCTCCTTAAAGGTAAAAGGCGAGAGTGCAGATTTTGAAAAAATAATTGACTGTGAAATTGGAAGAAATGTTTGGATATTGACTTTCATAAACATGGGTGTGCGAAATGTAGAGACGATGGAATGCATTGTAAATGAATATTCCCTGGAGACATGTCTCTATGCCTTGGCAGGGTTAGGGTTTCAACAAAAAAATTTGGTATCGTGTACTGGAAATAAACATCATCACATGTTTACAATTTCAAAGCTGTTTCATCTGCAAAGGTGGGGGGGGTGTCATCACTATTTCTATATCGGATGTCAAAATGAAGGGGTGGGGGTGTCACCACTATTTCTATATCGGACGTCAAAATGAAGGGGTGGGGGTGTTATCACTATTTCTATATCGAATTTTATTTTATAATAGTGATGTATATTATTTACTGGAGCAGGACTATAGAACAAAAAGAAATGAAAAGAAGAATATGACTGAAGTAAATGCATCTTCAGTACAGTAGTACCTGTTTATATTGATACAGTGGAACCTCATGTTTATATAAATACAGTGGAACCTCGTGTTTATATAAATACAGTGGAACCTCGTGTTTATATAAATACAGTGGAACCTCGTGTTTATATAAATACAGTGGAACCTCGTGTTTATATAAATACAGTGGAACCTCGTGTTTATATTAATACAGTGGAACCTCGTGTTTATATTAATACAGTGGAACCTCATGTTAATATTAGTGTCCACTGTATCCACAAAAAAAAAGAATGTGATTAAAGTAAAATATTTACAGTATTAAAATATGAATGTGTCGAGAATAAATACAATTACAGTATTAAATGAAGACTCGGTGGCCAGAATAAATACATTTACATTATTAATTGAGGTGGTTTGAGTAAACATGTTCTCAGTATTCTGTAAAATTTGACAGAATCCTAGATGGCGGAGCAGAGAGTGGATTTAACAAGGTCACCCCAGAGAAGTATGAGGCTCGTCTGTTTCACTTCTGTGGCACCAAGAAACGCGTTGAAGTTAAACAGGTAAAAATTCTGTGTGACATTGTTAGTGCTGGATATTGTGACTTGGAAATCATCTTGTGATATATTGTGATATTAAATTTTGTATTGCAATATATCCCATATTACAACAATCTTTATAGAATAAAACAAAAACTATCATTTTTAGATTTTTCTCTGAATTTATTTTAAACACTGTAAATAAATATTGATAAATGAATGGGTGAATCTAAATAGGGTTGAAATCAGTAGAATTTTAAGGCTATTTGTTCAAACATTGCTGAGTTCTTGAGCTTTAGCTAGGATATTTCAACCCAAATCCACCATTCATCATATTCCAGAAAGTGTAAAACATGACCTTTGTAGTGGAACTCAATACGCCTGACAAGATTCCCCCAACAATTAAAAACCTTGCCGTGGTGTCTCCGCATGTGACTGGCTAAACCAGAATATTTAATGTTTTTGTTACAAAAATCATACACAAGGACATTCAGTATAAACATTTTGTTTTCCTTCATTAGTTTCAAGTGAGGCAAACTGTAGGAGCCTTTGGTCTTTCATTCAGACATTCACAATTGGTTTAATTCGCTGCCATTTTTAATCTTTAAATCAGGGGCTGATAACTTGTAAAGGAATTTACAGAATACTGAACATGAACTGGTATTTACAAAATAATATCATGATACTTACTGTAAACAATGGAATCATATCACGCTACTTAGTGTAAACAATGGAATCATATCACGCTACTTACTGTAAACAATGGAATCATATCACGCTACTTACTGTAAACAATGGAATCACATCACGATACTTACTGTAAACAACGGAATCGCATCACAATACTTACTGTAAACAGTGGAATCACATCACAATACTTACTGTAAACAGTGGAATCACATCATGATACTTACTGTAAACAATGGAATCATATCACGCTACTTAGTGTAAACAATGGAATCATATCACGCTACTTACTGTAAACAATGGAATCATATCATGCTACTTACTGTAAACAATGGAATCACATCACGATACTTACTGTAAACAATGGAATCGCATCACAATACTTACTGTAAACAGTGGAATCACATCATGATACTTACTGTAAACAGTGGAATCACATCACAATACTTACTGTTAACAGTGGAATCACATCACAATACTTACTGTTAACAGTGGAATCACATCACAATACTTACTGTTAACAGTGGAATCACATCACAATACTTACTGTAAACAATGGAATCACATCACAATACTTACTGTAAACAATGGAATCACATCACAATACTTACTGTAAACAATGGAATCACATCACGATACTTACTGTAAACAATGGAATCACATCACAATACTTACTGTTAACAGTGGAATCACATCACAATACTTACTGTTAACAGTGGAATCACATCACAATACTTACTGTAAACAGTGGAATCACATCACAATACTTACTGTTAACAGTGGAATCACATCACGATACTTACTGTTAACAGTGGAATCACATCACAATACTTACTGTTAACAGTGGAATCACATCACAATACTTACTGTAAACAATGGAATCACATCACAATACTTACTGTTAACAGTGGAATCACATCACAATACTTACTGTTAACAGTGAAATCACATCACAATATTTACTGTAAACAGTGGAATCACATCACAATACTTACTGTTAACAGTGGAATCACATCACAATACTTACTGTAAACAGTGGAATCACATCACGATACTTACTGTAAACAGTGGAATCACATCACGATACTTACTGTTAACAGTGGAATCACATCACGATACTTACTGTAAACAGTGGAATCACATCACGATACTTACTGTTAACAATATAATGAGGATTCACTGTTTAACCGGTAATACTACACAGCACTAGACTAATCATAACGGATGTAATGACAGTTTATAATATGTATAGCATTATAATCTATGTATTATCTGAGTGGTGTCTGAATGTGTTTCGTACAGCAATCATAGTTTATCATGTTCAGTTACTGATGTAAAAAGATTAATATCGAGGAAGTGCAGCCATCATTAAATTCTATTTGTCATGATTTTTGGCAGTGAGATTGACCAGACGGCTAAGTTCATAATGTTGGTGGTCCTAAATTTAAATCCACGCAGGTCTTACCAATTTCCCCTTCCTGTTATAAATGTGGTAAATGTAAGGATTACCGAGTACTTCTGCTGTAGGTTCCACGAGCTGCAAGTCGCCTTGATAGTGGTGATGTGTTCATTCTGGATTTGGGTCTCACTATTTACCAGTGGAATGGCAGAGGCAGCAATAAGGATGAAAGGATGAAGGTAGGTCTCAGACTGGGTACCAGATCACATGTCACGAGGGACCAGTTTATCAGTAAAATATCAGTATCTTGAATACTCCGCTTACCGTAATACGTTTTACGGTGTGACCATTGAGACGAGCAAAGACCCATGACATCATGCAATACAACTTTAGGCATATAATCCGCCTATATTCATTTAACGCAGGAAATATAACTCCAGTGGATGTAAATGGTGCATTGTGACATCACATTTGCTGTGATTTTTTTTAAACCAAGCAATTATCAACAACAAAACATATGGAAGTATGAGAAAGTTTGAAATTTAAAACCGTTTGTGGTACAATTGATTTATTTCATCTATGGAGTTGTCAGTGAAGTATTTGGCAGTGACGGTGACATTTTTCCAGAAGCATTATGGGTAATACTCATTTTTTCAGCAGATGAATAGCAATTCAAGTGACTTGCATATGTAATCATTGGAGTGAGATCGTCGTTTGCTATAACAAGTATTTTCTGTGGTTGTTAAATTTTTGTGGATAAAAAAAATCTGCAAAAATTGTTATCTTAAAATATACATACAGTATAGAGATGTAATGCAACTGCAGAATTTGAAAATGCAGAATATAATATGAGAACATTATAATTTGAGAACATTTACAGATCAAGTCGCAAATTTTTCTAACCACAGTAAATCCAAGTTATATGGTATGTCAAAGTTGATCACCAGTCTAGGCTGTACTCTCTATATGAATGATTCAAAAACTCCTGATATATCAAGCACAGTAATCTCAAGGGGCCTTCATGGCCGAGTGGTTAGAGCATTGCACTCAAAACCACAGGCCTCTCACCTCTATTCGGCGCGGGTTCGATTCTCGCTCGCGCCGATATATGTGAGAAAGTTTGCCAGTTTACTTTCGGAAGGTCGGTGGTCTCTTCCCAGGTACATTATACCTGGGTTCTCTCCTCCATCTACAAAAACTGGATGCCACCAGATAACTGAAATTTTGTTGAGTGTCGCGGAAAACAATATACAATCAATCATATATAATCAAATACCCCACACATGTCAAAGAGTCTTCAAGGTCCTAGGACCTAATGTCACCTAGTTTTCCTTAAAGTACAGTCAATTCTCTGGTCTGCTAGACATACCTAGTCTCATATCTTCTCATTTTCGCCCATGGCTATTCACAACAGGCAAACAGAATAAACATGCTTCAAAGTGAACTAAATTAAACAATTACATGATGACGTTGTATATCAGAAGAGGCATAAAAATCATCAAACATATCGGAACACAGTAAAGACAGGCCCAGAACAAAAATCCTCAAATATATCACAACACAGTAAAGACTGGCACGGAACAGAAATCATCAAACATATCACAACACACTAAAGACAGGCACGGAACAAAAATCATCAAACATATCGGAACACAGTAAAGACAGGCACGGAACAGAAATCATCAAACATATCACAACACACTAAAGACTGGCACGGAACAGAAATTATCAAACATATCACAACACAGTAAAGACTGGCACGGAACAGAAATCATCAAACATATCACAACACAGTAAAGACTGGCACGGAACAGAAATCATTAAACATATCACAACACAGTAAAGACTGGCACGGAACAGAAATCATTAAACATATCACAACACGGTAAAGACTGGCACGGAACAGAAATCATCAAACATATCACAACACAGTAAAGACTGGCACGGAACAGAAATCATTAAACATATCACAACACACTAAAGACAGGCACAGAATAGAAATCATCAAACATATCACAACACACTAAAGACTGGCACGGAACAGAAATCATCAAACATATCACATCACAGTAAAGACTGGCACGGAACAGAAATCATCAAACATATCACAACACCGTAAAGACAGGCACGGAACAGAAATCATCAAACATATCACAACAAACTGAAAACAGGCACAGAACAGAAATTATCAAACATATCACAACACAGTAAAGACTGGCACGGAACAGACATCATTAAACATATCACAACACACTAAAGACAGGCACAGAACAGAAATCATCAAACATATCACAACACAGTAAAGACAGGCATGGAACAGAAATCATCAAACATATCACAACACAGTAAAGACAGGCAAGGAACAAAAATCATCAAACATATCACAACACACTAAAGACAGGCACGGAACAAAAATCATCAAACATATCACAACACACTAAAGACAGGCACGGAACAGAAATCATCAAACATATCACAACACAGTAAAGACAGGCACGGAACAGAAATCATCAAACATATCACAACACCGTAAAGACAGGCACGGAACAGAAATCATCAAACATATCACAACACACTAAAGACAGGCACGGAATAAAAGTCATCAAACATATCACAACACACTAAAGACAGGCACGGAACAGAAATCATCAAACATATCACAACACAGTAAAGACAGGCACGGAACAGAAATCATCAAACATATCACAACACCGTAAAGACAGGCACGGAACAGAAATCATCAAACATATCACAACACACTAAAGACAGGCAAGGAACAAAAATCATCAAACATATCACAACACAGTAAAGACTGGCACGGAACAGAAATCATCAAACATATCACAACACAGTAAAGACTGGCACGGAACAGAAATCATCAAACATATCACAACACACTAAAGACAGGCACGGAACAAAGCTTCAAGTGAATGTGTGATGAAGAGACAGTGTGTCGAACAGGATTTAAAATGTTGTTGAATATTGTGTGTTTTTGTAGTGTTATAATTTATCTTTTTAAATTGACTTTTTTCATTTCATACATGTTAGTTTGATGAGATAACTACAAAGCAATAGCTACGATCTCATTGAAACCTCTGTTGATATCCTAAGCACACAGCATGATTATTATGTTTTAGATACAACCTATATATACAAATGTTTTATGAGGAAAGTTTTTTTCTTAAATTACTACAATAACTTTGATTACTGGGTTAAAAATAAGAGAAAACAACATAATTATTATTTATAGTGCAAGTGTTATGTATTTAATGACGAACATGGGGAAAGTCACTTAAATGAAATTAGAAGAACGTTCAGATATCGCGAATCTCTGGATGCCTCAAAGTTAGTCAAAGACTCTCGGACTTCAAGATACAGATATTTTACTGTAATTGTGAAATTAAATTCTAAATTTTCCACTTTGTTGATATAAAATTTAGTCATAATTTAATTTCTGCTTTAGAAGAAATTGATAGCAACTCATTTAAATATTATCATCTGTATTTTATGAGTTATGTTTCGGATGCCCAGAGGCAGGGTTTTGAGAGTGGTCCATGTTATTGACAGTGTGCAGGGTTTTAGAACCAGTAGAAATTGATGTTAATTAATCGTCAGGAACATTAAGTAATGGTCAGAGTAACTAGTTCCTGGGCGAGGTGTTTTTTCTGTTCTGTATTTACATGTGGGCATTTTGGGTTGAAAAACAAACAGTATATTTCTCTTGAAAAATACTTTTTGTTTTGTTTTCTTTCTTTTAAGCAATATTCCATTCAGTATTGAATAATATATTATTCAAATAATTAAAGAACACTTTCTCTCTTTCCATCTCAAGATTTTTAAAACTCCAAGTTCAAATGTATTGTTCATTGAAAATCTTTTAGATAGATTGAAGGTAACTGAGTGTTATATTCATTCAAATGTTCGGCATGTACATTAGGTTTCAAAAACTCTGTCATCTGCCTTCTTGAATTCTAAGGACCTTAATTGTAGTATGCTTTTGTTAAAATGTGGGGCCAAGTTGCTGGTTTTAGTGTCATTATCTACCATTTCGACACAACCATGGGGTACAAATTAGAGTAGGCCCTCAGTAGCCCTTCCTTGTTTTAAGAGGCGTGGTCCTTCGGATGAGACTCAAAAACTGAGGCCCTGTGTCACATGTGTCAAGTGTGGCACAATAAAGATCCCTCCCTGCTCAAAGCCCATAAGCGCTGAGCATAAGCCAAAATTTTGCAGCCCTTAACTGACAGTGGTGATGTCTCTATATGAGAGAAAAATTCTCAGGCTGGACATTTAACAATATACAAGCAACCAACCATCTAGATGCAAGGTTGTGTTTTGATGTACATACTCAAAATACTTGAACAAGCGGTGATAATTTTGTATAGTGACTTGTTTTTCAATTCCAACCTGATGCAAAACAACGACAGAAATTTACTCTGACCGTACTTCACAATATTAAACATACAACCTGATACAAAACAACGACAGAAATTTACTCTGACTTCAAATGACAGCTTTTCTTTCTGAGGTGGGTTGTTGTCATTTGAGACATTTACAGATTCAGATTAACCCTGATCACTTTTCACTGTTTATGTTGATAAGTTTTGTGAAGCATCTGATGTTTGTATTTTAACACAATATTAAACATACAACACCAGGCAATGCAGTATTTGATTGCTTTGAAAGACGATCGCCGAGGGCGGGCAAAGTCTGAAGTCTTAGAAGAAGAGGGACTGTCCAAAAGTGTAAGTAATCATGAAAGTGAAAGGTTGCTTGATCTATAAATGATTCCTTTGTTACATGTCGTTGTGTAGGCTATGCAGTACATCATTAAATTAAAAGACGAGCGTAATGGGAAAGCTCGCTCAGAAGTCCTGGATGATGGCATTATGTCAAAGAGCGTGAGTATGGCATTGCGGGGTCTGTAGTGAATGTCACGCCCCTGACTGCTTATATAGCCTTGTAGTGGCACGTGTTGCCTACTAATTACAGTTTATTGGGTTAGTGGATTGTTTAACCTTTTAACTCCAGTCTTGTAGTGACTCGGCATATATTGCATACTAACCAGGGTGTATTCAGGTTTGTTACTATCACAGAGAATTGCTGTTCCATCATCATTTTTTGTTGAATATCAATTTTCGGTGTTTTGGGGGTGCTGCCAGACAATAGAATTAAGTGATCCAATATAGTGATTTTCATGTCATTTTGTAAATTCAAAGAAACTGTTGTGACAAATCTCCATATCAATAAAAATGTACAGTCTGACAAAGCTGTGGAATTTTATTCTGTATCTGTGAACCTGTATGTTTTGACAAACTGTGAAATTTAATTCCATATCAATGAAACTGTATGTTTTGACAAATCCCATATCAATGAAACTACATTTTGACAAATCGGCAGAATTTAATTCCATATCAATGAAACTATATGTTTTTACAACTGTACAGAATTTGATGCCACAAAAAATGATGCCCCACTGCATTGGTGTTTGTGAAAATTTTGCCGACATACGAGATGTGAACATATAAAAAAAATAAATTTGGAAGTTAAACTTTTTGGAAAATATCAAATTTTTGTGAAATGTTTATGCCAAAAACAAAAACAATAATGAAAAATAATCTATAAGGAGTTACATTGGTACAAATATTAAAATCTTAAAATGTTCTACGTCTGATAAAACTTTAAACTGTTGTAATATAACAAACATGTTCAATTGTTTACTTTTTGTCATTTAAATACTACAATTTACAGTAGTAAGAATACTTATATGGGCAAATATGGTAATGTTGGCTATACTGAAAAGTTAAAAAAAACTAAAAGATTTGTTAAGAATTTATACACATTATGTACATCAGTCTAATTTGTAATTTTGATGTCAACATATAAGTATAAATTTGTATGTATCTGTTGATTATTGATGTACAGCACAAAGCATTTCTACACAAAATGTACATACCGCACCAAATAATAACAGATATGTATAGTTAAACGTGGTCATAACGAACCTCCAGGGCCATGAAAAACAGTTCATTATAACCAATCTTTGTCATACAGTAAAACGTGGTCATAACGAACCTCCAGGGCCAATGAAAAACGGTTCATTATAACCAATCTTTGTTTTATCAACTTATATGAAATAAACTTTTTGATATTTTCTTCACCTAGGGGAATAAATATCATTTTGCAATTCACGTAAATTCATTAAAAGCATGAATTTATTTTAAGCGTGAATTCAGTACAAGCATGTTCAGGGTTAGGGTTCATGTTCAGGGTTTGGGTTCATGTTCAGGGTTTGGGTTCATTATAAGCATGTTTTACTGTATTTGTATTTATGTGTTTTTTTAATAATTTTATTAAACACATGCACATTTTGTAATCACATACATACACACACAATATAGGTTTATATATATATATATCTGTATATAATGACAATATTTATTTTATATCTATTTAATGTTAAAACATTTTGGAATGAAGAAAATATTTGTGCACCACTTAGAATGTGTTTACCATGCAAAGGCTTTGCTGATTAATGAAGAAGAATTTTAATTGGTGAATAAAAGGTAACAAGTAAATTCTGTAACTGAGAAATCCCAAAATAATTTCTGCGTAACTTCCTAAAAGCTTCCCAGAAAACAATTCAAATTTTTAGTGATGTCAGCTATTTATAGAGGGTGTCTATTGTAGCTATGTATAGAGGGTGTGGATTGTAGCTATTTATAGAGGGTGTGGATTGTAGCTATTTATAGAGGGTGTCTATTGTAGCTATGTATAGAGGGTGTGGATTGTAGCTATTTATAGAGGATGTGGATTGTAGCTATTCACAGAGGGTATCGATTGTAGATATTAGAGAGCAGTATTTATGATAGCTATTTTGTAAATTCTAGCTATTTGTTTGTTTATTTGTTTATTTTATTTGTTTATAGCCGCCTGAGCAATTTTTCAGCTATCCGGCGGCTGTCACCATTACCGGTGACAGGGCTGCAAATTTAGGCCTATGCTCGGCACTCAGGGCCTTTGAGCAGGGAGGGATCTTTATCGTGCCACACCTACTGCGACACGGGACCTCGGTTTATACGGTCTCATCCGAAAGACCGGCACCCACGTCCCACAGTGGGATTCGAACCCCCGACTCAAGGATCATCAGATCTTTGAGCCCGACGCTCTAACCACTGCGCCACGCGGGCGGCTTTCTAGCTATTTATAAAGGGCAGTATTGATACTAGCTACTTATGAAGGTGAGTATTTTGATTACAGGTATTTGCAGTGATTGGTATTGATTTACCAATTGCCTATAATTGACTTTTACCACTGTGTAAATTGTGACTGCCTCGGTGAAACTGTTTGAGTCATTTTTCACATTATTTCAAAGTTAGTTCCTTTTTGTGATGTTTGATGGTCATTTTCATACAGCACGAGTTCTACCATGCCCTAACAGAGGAAGATGTCCCTGATGAAGCAGAAAATATGAAGCCCAAAGACCTCTCTGTGGAACTCTTCAGGTTAGGGAGGGAAATTTATTCTATCACTTTTAACATTGCTGTTAGTTCTGTAGAAGTCCACAGGACTGCAGAAAAAGTTGGAGAGTTTGAATTTTCTGAAGTCCAGAAATTGGAATGACAGCTCATTAAAGCTCTTCATAAGAACCAAATGATGTGCAAGCTTTGAAATGTGGAGTAGATTCAAATCTGTTCTCCTCGGCCACAGTGATTTAGTAATTTAATTTCTTGCATTGTGATGTATCACAAATTCTTTGGTCATTATAATGATCTTTTCTGCAAATCAGTCTGTTGTTGGGTCCTGTGTTTCATACCATTTCAAAAGTATGATGCTGATCTTTCCATACTGCATTTGACTATGGATTACTTCATGTACCTGATGAAGACAGACACCTCAGTGGGTGCTACAGGTCAATGGCATGCATAATCCTACGCTCCTGATCCCATTTATGGTGTTGTCAGGAGTTGTTTTACTGCCTAGTTCTTGATTTGGGATTTCTGTAGGACTTATGAAATTGATCGCTGTTTGTTATCTTCACCTGTTTTTATTTGTATCAATTTGACATGCAAGCATCCACATGCAGTATATATTCAAGTTGGTTTAACTATGTCCCCCTTGCCCTTGGCAGGATTAGTTTTACATCTTGTTTCATTTCTTAGAAGATTACTGAATTATTATAGGAAGTCTAGAGAGTGGATTTGATAATAGGTTTGGCAGGATTATTGTAGGGAGTAGATTTGAGAGTACATTTGATAAGATTATTGTAGGGAGTAGATTAGATAGTACATTTGATAAGATTATTGTAGGAAGTCTGTTGACAGGATTATTTTAGGGTGTGAGCTGGACAGGATATATACAGGGAATCCGTTTGACAGGAATAGGGAGTTTGTGTGATGGTGTTGATTCAGTAAAAAAGAACATATTCTGCCTATGATCAATTTCTTTAAAAAAGGCAGGATACTGACAAATTAGTTAATAATTCAACAATTTCATTCAAAGTGAGAATTTCACAAATTCTATGGTTTTATAAAGATCCTTTTTGCAAATACAGTCTGATTACTGTATACAGGGTTATTTTCACCCTTCTCCACTTGCAAACGGTTTCACCTTGTCTTGAATTCACCCAGACACAGTTGTGTTAAGAGAGAGATAACTTTATTTAAGTACTGGTCATTACAAGTGTCAGTGGTTGTGGACCTGTTGTGTAAATAATAAGCAATTTTGTTTTATCAGTGAGCTTGCGATTTTAATTTGATACGATGTTTTATATAATTAATAAATTGTGCATGTCTGCTTTCTGTATGATGATTGTGTATGTCTACCCTATGTATGAGTATTAAATTTTTTAAAAAGATTGATTTCTTTTTAAAATGGAATATATGATATGATATGAAAGTTAAAAGTAATTTATTATTATTTATTTCTTTGAAAAAAAAAATGTTTTAAATTCGTCCAGTCTTAAATTCAACCACTGACAATGAGGGCGAAAGGGGCAAAAATAAAATGGGGGTTAATATTTCCCTGTATACAGTATAGGTAAAATATTGTCTGGCGTATTTCACACCAATTGTTAGGGTGTTCCTTTCTTACTTATTCAGACTACATAGTACACTGTTTATCTGACTACGACAGGGGTCATAGTTGATGTGACGGGTCAGCAGGGAATGTTTACTCTTCCTAGGAACCTGATCCGACCTCTTCTGTTTGCAGGCATCTGCATTTGCCTTGTCATGATTTGGTGTTCTTTATAGCATTTATGAGATTGATCACTGTCTCTTTAATTCTATCAATAGACTGTCTGATGCCTCAGGGAAACTGACATTTAAAGTAGAGAAAACTGGGTCAGTCGCCACATCAGATCTGGACAGCAAGGTATAGATTATCTTAACAAGCGAAGGGTTTTCGGTCCACTCTGCTCCCCACAAAACCTAGACAGATCATGCCACGAAAACCGCGGCCCGCAGTGGTGACACCTAGTGAACGTTCAGAATTTGAACTTTATAATGTAGCCAATTGGTTAATAACTTTCATGATACTGTTCATTATAAATGTAAACAAGTATGACGAAATCAACTAAAGAGTCTTTGAAGTAAAATTAATGGCAGACCAGTTACACACCATAGAAAATATAAAACAGGGACAAGAATATCGCTAGCAACAGGTTAGGAAACGTCGGCGTGGTAAGAGGAAATTCCAGTTCATTTTGCACCTTGCATATTCATACTGTAAAGCATGTTTATGACGCAGATCTCGCAATGTGGTTGACTTTTTGGCTTTTAAGTACCTGAACATTGTTTTCAAGGTCATATTCAATTTTTTCGTGGCCTGTTTACATTGCTTAAGCATGCATAATAAGTTTACTTGGACAGATTGTCATTTTGAGTCGGGCTGTAATTCAGAACTTCTGACAGTTTAAAAACTTTAAATAAAGCTGAAGAAATTTACCTTACAATTTTTCATTGAAAGTTTACCCTCATACAACCGCCACAGTTCCATCGTAGAGATTGATCCAGAAACTTGTTCTTAAATATCACACGTGTTTGGCTTGTTGACACTCGTGTTTCATTTGAATGAAAGCCAACATCTCAGTGGTTCCATGGTCAAACCTTGGAACCAATGAAAACTTGGCCACAGTTTTTATGGTGTAATCTGCCAAGGATTTGTGGGCAGCAGAGTGGACTAAAAACCTTGGCTTGTGAAGATGGGTAAATGAGTAATTAATTGTTGTTTCAAATTCAATCAAGGATATTTACAGTTATGAATAAAAGCTGAAGATACCCATATTTTCATCTACCTGTAATGTAAAACCAAAGATTTTTTTAATATTGTTTTTCTGTACTCAACATATTGATGTAATGAATTTGAACATGCATCTAGAATATCTTAATTATTGATTTGTAATTAGAATGTGGTTACTGCTTTATAGAATTTCTTTATTGTTCAGATTAACAATGTACAGTCCTTTGTACATAGGATTTCTTTACTGTTCAGATTAACAATGTACAGTCCTTTGTACATAGGATTTCTTTACTGTTCAGATTAACAATGTACAGTCCTTTGTACATAGGATTTCTTTACTGTTCAGATTAACAATGTACAGTCCTTTGTACAGTCCTTTGTACATAGGATTTCTTTATTGTTCAGATTAACACTATATAGTGATTTTACATAGGATGTGTTTATTGTTGACACCAAAAAAGCTGTGTATGTCTGGATTGGCCTGGAGACATCAGAAGCAGAAAAAAAGAATGCTATGACTTACGCCCATGTGAGTAGTGATAGGTTAAATTGGTTGAAACTCTGTACAGTAAAATACAGATATAATGAACATACTTACAGTGAATTCATGCTTACTGTGAAGTGATTTTCATTCCCTGTAGTTCAAGATTTATAATGAACTCTCTGGATATAACAAATTACTTTTCTAACTCATCAAACTTGCTCTTCCCCAGCACTTCACTTTCAGCATGATTCACTGTAAAAGTAATGAATGTCATGTTTACACTTATTAATATCTATGGCAGTAGACAAGAATCCAAACTCTGAATTCGGATAATTTGAAAAGTTAGTAAACATTTATTTTGAGTCTTCAAAAGCTTTTTGTCATAGTTAAAAAGATTCTTCTAGTTTATATCAATTGAAAAACATGTCAGAATAAAAATGAAATGTCAGAAAGCTTCCCAAGAACCAGGTGTTTACTAATTTTTTCAAATTTTTGTACTTCAAATGTTTTATTTTGTCCACCGCCAATAGAGAAAGACACATAATTGGAACCCAGGACATGGAACGGGTGAACATGGATTAACAGGGAGTTAATTTCCTAGTGATAAATTAATGCTGAAGTTATGCAAACAAGTTGTCTGTTAATTAAATCCAGGCATATTTGGGTTAAAACTGTGTGAACCATCACCAGTTTCAGCATTTATAAATTTTCCAAAAGCAAAACATGAAGGTTTGCAAAAAGAAGTGGATTTAAGCTATATCTGTCCATGTCGCAGCACAGAATAATCTAGTTCCCTGTATATTCTGCTACCATCAATGTACAATCCTTCTAATTTAAGTTCCTTCTGTGATGTTCAGGTGACTTGAGACCTAGGAGCCTCTAACTGTTATTGAAAATGTCAAGGCCGTTTGAAACTCTAACAAGATTGAAAATAGATTTTTATAAAGAGGCTTGTACAGATCAACTCTACAACGCAATATTCTGTGATGTAAACCTAACCCTAACGATTAACATTATGTTGCTCAGTTAAAATTTTTACAGTGAAAGCTTTATAGTGTGTGATAATGAACAGGAAGTCAAAGAATCATTAATATTAAAACCCCAAAAGGAGATCAAAGACTCGTTATAGATGTTAAAACCCTACTTTTTAAAATCTTTTTTTTCCTAGCAGTTCGTTTTTTAGTCGAAATAGTTATAAACCTATCATCTCCTAAAACACTGTCATTAGGGATATTTTGTAAGACCTATGAGTAGAAATGAGATAAACCATGTGTATTTGTATATTTCCAGAAATACCTGCAAAACACTGACCACCCACTTCTGAGTGTGACCTGTCTAAGTGAAGGCAAACATGACAAACAAATCCGCATCGCCCTCAGTGCCTAGTCACGGAAGTTGTATACCAACTGTAGCAGAATTAAGACCCAGGATCTAATTAGTGGAAACAGTGAACTAGACAGCCAAAGCTTTCAGTTCTCTTGTGTCAGCAATACTATTATTATACATTATAGCAATACAATATAGTTTTTCTATACATTTTATGGATTTTTTGTCCATACCAAAGTAAAGACCAACTTTAAACAAAGTTTTTCTCAGACCGAAACCTGAATTCGTTTCTTCAGTTTTCCAGTGTATTATTGTTTTTCTCGTATCATTTGTTTTATTTCTGGTAAACTGATTGTCTGTTTTAATTCATATGAACAGATCTCATTTGTTTTAATTCAGGTAAACAGATCATCATATCTTCATGATTTCTGTCTGTTTAAAATATTTCATTTTTTCCAATTTTTGAAAGTGCTATTTAATTCTTGTGCACTATCTATTACAATTACTTGTTGCTCTTTAAAACTTAGAAATAAATTTAAAGTAGACAAGTACTCTGTCTTTGCTGATTTTTTTTGAGATAAAAGGGACTGGTATCTGCAGTGCTTATGTAGGTAGCGTGCTGTATTTGAGTTATTAGCTCACCAGGGCTGAAGTGAGCTGTTCTGATCACCTTATCTCAGTCGTCTGTCTGTAAACTTTAAAGTTTTCACATTTTTATCTTCTTTTCAAAAACCACTTGGCCAATTTCAATCAAACGATGCAAATTATCCTTAGTTGAAGGGGGTTTAAGTTTGTTTGTTCAACCAAATTTAATTGGTTTTATATTTAATTCCATGTATTATTATTTTCTTGCGCTGAGTTGGTGAGTGTATTTGTGTTGTATGTGAGCGTTATGTGCTATAGACATGGACAGACTAACCAATTATTATATACGTGACTGGTTCTAACCTACGTCACATTGCCACATTCTTACTGATAGGAGGGGCCCCCGTGGCCGAGTGGTTAGAGCATCGGGTTGAAAATCACAAAGCCTCTCATCTCTGTCGGCGCGTGTTTGAATCTCGGCCACGGCGTTATGTGAGCAAGTTTGCCAGTTTACTTGCGGAAGGTCGGTGGTCTCTTCCCAGGTACATTGTATCTGGGTTTTCTCCTCCACTAACAAAAACTGGACGCCACCAGATAACTGAAAAATTGTTCAGTGTGGCAGAAAGCAACAAATAATCAATCAATCAATCTTACTGATCGGACACTCTATGCTAATCCCTTGGATAGCTCAGACCATCATTGCATACAGCAAAGTATGTCATTATCTTCAGACCTTGTGTCCCAGTAAGCACCCATTTCGTGTGTATAGTGTAAATGTCTGTCTCATTGTCATTATCTTGTCAGTGTGTGAAATCGTATATTTGTACTTTAATTTCAGGGGTTTTTGTTTAAGATTATAATTTAATAAATTGACTTGAGAATCCCGAGACACCCAAAAGATTTGTTTCATCTTTACCAATGGCGCCCACGTTGTAACCGGTCGCGGTAGCTCGTAACTGGGAGATTGTGAGTTCGAGCCCCGCTCGTGCCATGGCCGCGTCAAACCTAAGGCGCAAAAATAGGTAGTGATTGGTCCTTCGCCATACGCTCGGCATTTAGAAGTGAAAATCACGGGTCTTTCGGATATGACCTTAAAAACGGAGGTCCCGTGTCACGGTAGGCGTTGGCACGTTAAAGAACCTTCACTGCTATGGCCCTGAGCGCTAAGCATAGGTCTAAATTTGTGGTACTTCACCTACAGCTGGTGACGTCTCAATTTGAGTGCAAAATTCTCGACGGGTCGTAAAACAAACAAACAATCAATCAATCCAATCAAGAGCCGGGATATCTAAAAGTCTGAGGAATACTTTACTTTTCCTTTGGCTTTACCCCGGGGAATCCATATTGTACCACAATACCAGTGAGTGTGTTGATAGCTCATATTTATTCCGTTTTCGCCAAAGAAATTTATAAAACATTGCAGTGAGTATTTCACAGTTCACTTTTCAGAAAGTACCGTTATACACGGACTGAAAAATTGTGGCGGGAAAGAGTGGATCTAGAGGCTAAGGCTGTCACGTGTAACCGGTAACGTTTCGTGTTTGGTTTGTAAACGTTTACAAAATCCCTAAACGTTTAAACGATGTCTTATATATGTGGCACAAATCTTGCAGGGTTCAAATTACAATCTAAATTATTTGAATAATTATTTCAAGTGAATAAACTTATTAAACAAATTGCGAGGGGAAGTAATGAATTTATAAAAGTTTGACTATAGTCTATAGGAACGGTGAACAATTTTTTCCCGTCATATTTAATTAGTAAACTGAAAGGGTCTCAGGATCTCTTACTATATGTTTCTGGCTTGTATTGCATTACTGTGCTGCTCTTTGATCATCTTGCAAAATGTGCTTTATTGTTTTTAATAAACATTTATTAACGGTTTTGACGGCAATTATAGCCCCCCCCCCCCCCCCTTCCAGAAAATTCCTAATAAGATATCTAAATATATGGACACAAATCTGGAAAAACGTTCAAATTTAAAATCTGTATGAATATTTACGTGTCACTTGCATGGCATCTTTGGCATGTGTCATTTTTTTTTCATTGAAGAAAGTTGCTGAATGAAATTAAGTGAATGTATGAGATTCAATACGTCATAAAATTGTCGATTGCTTTCAAACAGGTATTCTTAAAGTTTATTTGTATTATCATCTGTCGCAAGACTCGCAACTCTCAAAATTAGAATGGCCGAAAAACAGAAACGTTCTGGTGTATGGAATTATTTTACGGAGTTGGAAGTAGCGGGAAAGAAAAAACGTGAAATGCAATTTATGTGCTACGGAGCCTACTTATGCCGGAGGGAGTACAGGGACAATGACCAATCACATCAAGTTCAAACACAAGTCTACAAGTATTGATGCATCTGATAAAAGTCACAAGCCGGGGTCTTCCACAACATTGACGCAAACAGCAATTACAGCTTATAGAACGCCGGTATTTTCAAGAGAAAAATATCAAAAGTGTACCCAGAAATTAGCACTGATGTGCGCGCGTGATTTACGACCACTAAGTATTGTTAGTGGCGAGGGATTCAAAGATTTCTGTAATGAACTCAATCCGCATTATAAAATCCCTGTAAAAGCAACTATTTCAAACTACGTATCTTTACTATATGACGAGGAGGTACAGAAACTGAAAGAAAATTTAAAAAACGTGTCTGCCGTAGCGCTGACATCAGATCACTGGACAAGCCTTGCCACTGAGGCATACATTACAGAAACTGCCCATTTTATTGATGATGACTGAAACTTTCAAAATACAGTTTTGGCCACCAGAAAAGTCACCGACAGACATACCGGTGAGAACACAGCTAACGAGATAAAAGCAATAACACAGAAATTTGGCATTACTGACGAGAAAGTTATAGGAATCGTTATTGATAACGCGTCCAACATGGTCTCGTGTGTTGAGCACCTGAAATGGAAACACATTCGTTGTTTTGCGCACACTTTACAACTTTCGATTAGAGGTGCGTTTGATTCTGTAAATTCTGTTTCGCGAACAATAGGGGCGGCAAAAAAATTAGTTGCACACTTCAGAAAATCAGTGCTAGCTACAAATGAACTACATACAAGAGAAAAACAGATGAATCTACCTGAAAACAATTTAATCATTGATGTGGCCACTCGGTGGAACAGCACGTTCGACATGTTTGAGAGACTCAAACAACAAAGGCTGGCTATTTATGCCGTGCTTCACGATGCTAATATAACAAAACCCAATGATGCGCGTACATTAGATCTGAATGACGATCACTGGCGAGTAAATGAAGGCATGGTACCTGTTCTGAAGCCTTTCTACATGGCTACTCGTGTCATGTGCAGCGAGGAGTATCCGACCGTCAGTGGCGTCTACCCAATTTTATATACCTTAGTAAATCACCATCTTACTTCAAACGACAGAAGGTGCAAACCGATTTGCGCAAAAGGTTCAATATGGACAAACCAGAAATGTGTCAGAGTATTCCAATGCTCTGCACATTCTTGGATCCGCGTTACCGCTCGCTTTCGTTCCTCAATGACGAGCAACGCAATGTTGTTCGAGATACGATAAATAAAATCTTAAAACAAAAAGACGATGGACAGAAAATTGATGCATGTAGTGTTAATAATGAAAACAAAACACAAGAAGCAAACATCAAGGAAGGCGAGAATGAGCCCGAATGCAAGAGAATTAAACTTTCTCAGGATGATATATCCTTCCTGTTAGGATCATATTTTGACACCGGAGATTGCAAAATAATTACCCCTTCCACTTCAGATGAAGAGATCGAATTACATGTATCTGAAAAAAGTGCGCCGACAAATACCAACCCATTTACTTGGTGGAAAACCAGTCGTATTAATTTTCCAAAATTAGCAAGTCTCGCAAAGGACTAACCCTAACCCGGTGCGTGGGACCTCGATAGCGTTCTAACTTAAGGTACAAGCACAGCGAACCCTCGGTGCGGCGGACAGAGGCCGGCAGACGGCGGGAGTACGACGAAGCCTCGGCGGGGACCTGCACCGCGAACCCTCGGTGGGGCGGACAGAGGCCGGCAGACGGCAGGAGTACGGCGAAGTCTCGGCGCGGACCTGCACCGCGAACCCTCGGTGCGCCGGGCAGAAGCCGGGAGACGGCGGGAGTACGACGAAGCCTCGGCGGGGACCTGCACCGCGAACCCTCGGTGCGGCGGATCGAGGCCGGCAGACGGCGGCAGGACGACGAAAGCTCGGCGGAGACCTGCACCGCGAACCCTCGGTGCGCCGGGCAAAGGCCCGCAGATATAGCGGTAGTACGACGAAGCCTCGCCGGGGACCTGCACCGCGAACCCTCGGTG